>JANTPZ010004343.1:0-24759 GCA_025593235.1 Vachellia pachyceras
TTATTATTATGCTTTTAATTGATTATTGTCATTAAGTTTGTGTTAGCAAGATAATAGGAGCACTAACTGGTGGTTAGTGAGTGGAGGTTCAGTTATGCGTAGTGGTCATAGAATGTATGAAGTATTTGTGTTTCTATTGCTCTATATAATGTGTGGCCTACTGTAATCAAAAGACATGAATGAATGAGAAGTTAAATATTGTTCCGAGATTCTCTAAGGCCTATACTCATCTTTGGCGAGATTCTTGCTGAGAGGGAGAGTAGAAGAGATTAGTAAGCTACCTAGATTCTGGGTTCCTACCATTTGGTATCAGAGCGCCGTTACGATCAGAATGGTGACCACACGTTCATAGACCGGCAACAACCCAGTCGGGACAGATCCATTGGTAGCCATTGCTGCCAAACTCGATGCTTTGGATGAATTAAGGGACAAAGTTACAGCGTTGGAAGTCCAATCACGTGAAAACAGAGGCAAAAAACCCAGGCACTGGGGCGACGACGCTGAAGAGGAGGCTGCATTCCACCGAGCACGCCCTCCATTTGTGAAAATTGAGTTCCCAAAGTTCAGCGGTGGGGATCCTCATGGGTGGGTGCTCAAAGCGGAAAAATTTTTCCGGTATTACGCAACCCCGGAAGATGACAAAATCGAGATTGCAGCGATGTACCTGGAGGGGGATGCCTTAGATTTGTTTTCTTGGATCAACACTGAACGAACTTTGCTCTATTAGGATGAGCTCGTCAAGGCATTCAATGAGCACTTTGGGCCACCGGAATTCTTGAATCCCGATGAGCACCTCTGTAGCATTCGCCAAACCGGAAGTGTCTAGGAGTACCGGCAGGAGTGGGCACGGCGAGTGGCGCGCGTAACGAACTAACCCGATCATTGCTTGCTTGGCGTGTTCCTCAATGGATTGCAAGAGGAGCTACACGCAGAGGTCCGCCTGCACAAGCCGCGCACGGTATATCGTGCCTCCAGCCTCACTTTGGAAATGGAGAAGAAGAGGTTTAATCATGGGCCCAAGCCCATTCCCTATCCCCACCAGTTTGCTCTGCTTGAGCCTGCATCCCGCGCCTAAACCGAATTGATCCAATCAGCTCCAAGTGAAGACCCAACACGAGGCCAAGCAGCGACAGCCAGCCCCGTCTCTGGTTTATCGTCCTCGCTAGTACCACAGACCCACCCATCGCGGCAGCTTGCGTCGCCAATGCCAATTACGCAACCTTGGGACAAAACCCGACAACAAAGGAGAGAGAAGGGCCTTTGCTTCCGGTGCGGCGCCGTTTTTAGGCCTGGCCACCGTTGCTCTGCTTCCTTCTCGCTGCTGGAAGTCGACACAAAAGGCGACCCTGCCCCAGCTTCTATAGAACCTGTTGAGAATGCACACCTGGAGCCTCTATTCCCGCCTTGAGGACAAGGCGATTTTCGAGGGAGGGAGTAATGATAGAATACCGTATGCTTACTAGATTAGGAGTGGTCATTGTAATTGTTTAATTAATTATTATTATGCTTTTAATTGATTATTGTCATTAAGTTTGTGTTACTAACTGGTGGTTAGTGAGTGGAGGTTCAGTTATGCGTAGTGGTCATAGAATGTATGAAGTATTTGTGTTTCTATTGCTCTATATAATGTGTGGCCTACTGTAATCAAAAGACATGAATGAATGAGAAGTTAAATATTGTTCAGAGATTCTCTAAGGCTTCTATACTCATCTTTGGTGAGATTCTTGCTGAGAGGGAGAGTAGAAGAGATTAGTAAGCTACCTAGATTCTGGATTCTTACCAAAATTGTTGCTTTAGCATTCCCTTAATTAAAGAACTGACAACCGCTCTTGACATGAAAACAATCTCTGGACCAGAAAATGAGAAGTTTGAGTCAGAGCACATGGCACAACTTTCTCTTTGACCTGACACCTTTTATATTTATCTCTTCCAATTCCAAGCATCGAATAACAAATTAAGGTAAGAATTACAGGCATATATCTATTTCAACGTTCTCCTTTTAAATATTTTTACGTGTAAGGAAAAAGAACAAAAAGACGATGAACACACAAAAAGGATTTAGGATGTCACATGATACAGAGTCGGCATAAATCAGTTTCCATCTAACTTTCTTTCGCCAATAAAACAGAGTTCATATTAATAAGACAGCTGACTCATTACCTTAACCGGCATGGTATGCCTGGAAGCAGCAATAGACTTCATAGAAGTCCTCTTCTTCTCTTGTAATCACTAACGGTCAATGTCAATGCATGCCTCCTGCCATCATTTTCTGGGACTCGAAATCCCACTGTTGCTTCTATTCTTTGCTTCCTTCCCATAAAACCTGCCTGAGCTCCCTGGGCTCCACCAAACTTCTGAAGTAATGCCAATGAAATTGGTAACTCAAAATTGTGCAGCATATTTGATTCGGTCCCTTGATCCACTGGAGCACTTGTATCTACTAGCTTGCCAGCACCGGCGGCCGCTTCCAAAGCCGCTGCAGTAGCCACCATGCCAGCCTCTCCTGTGCCATTGATACCTGCACAAGCTGCTGGGACATTGGCATTATTTTTTCCAGCTTCACCAGGTTTTGAAGCATAGTAGTTCCTCGATCTAGTCCATCTCCTTGAAAACGGATCATAACCTGCCTCCCCAGCTTTCAGGGTCACACTGACTGCCTTCAATTCAGATGCATTTTTAAAATTCTCAAACCTGTTCTTTCTGTTCATCTCAGCCAGCTTCAATGCCTTGGCATCCTTCTCCTTCGCTTGTCTGACTGCCTCTAATTCTAACAGTCTTGCCTTGATTCTCTCAACTTCTGCTTCATTGTTCTTACTCCGTGCTATATCCAATTCCCTCCTCAGTCGATCTTTCTCAGCTGCAACATTTAATGGCCTTGACGAAGCAGATTTTTTCTCCTGCAACATCTGTTTAACAGTTGCTGCAGAGTACACAAATGCATTAATCTTTTGTATGGCCTGTTTTTTGTCCAACACCTCTTGCTTGCTTGGCATCCTGCCACCACTCCGCTCTACTTCTTTAACCCATTGTTTGAATTCCTCCTCAAGTGGTGCAGAGTCACTAACCATAGCCATTTGCCACCTCGCAGCAGAATTTTCATTTCCCCAAGTAACATTTAAGTATTTGTATGTGGTTTTATTCTCTAGTCTATATTGCCTCTCAGGTTCTGTGGCATCAACATTTTTCACCATGCAGAGGCGGTAGATTGGTCCAGACTTTGATCTACCAATACCAACTCTTACAAAGCAACCAACAATTAAATCCTCAAAGAAAGGCTCCATAAACCATTTAGCCAGTTTTGACCTACGAATTGTAATCTCTTTAATATCCTCATATGTTGGCCCATCAGACATTGCCCTATCATCATCACTGTCACCAATTCCTCCATCCCCAGTTGACCCTTCATCATCACTGTGAGACCTACTTTCACTCTCACTATGGCTAGAACTACTAAGGCTTGTCGAAGTAAAAGGCTTGCGCTTTGGTGAAAAATGCCGTGGACCTGAACCTCTAGATGCCTCTCTCAATCTACGGTGGGCTTCTGGGTCTTGCTGTTTCAACCTCTTTGCTCGCAATTCATTTAGTGCATCATCCTTAGCAGCTGACCTGTCAGCAGATCTGGCTGATGAGCGCACACGAGATGATGGAAGAGGTGGAGTCTGTTTTCTTGGCATTGTTGTTTTTCCTTTATCACGCTTTGATGCTATCTTCCCCAACAAGTTTTTATCATCTTTTTTGGTTGCCCTATCTGACAAGATCATCTCTCTTTGAAGTTCAGTCATCTCAGAGAGCTTCCGCCGGTCATCTTCATTTTTATATAGATCATCACCAATGTCAGATTCATCACTGCTATCACCCTCATGATCGGAATGACCATCATCCCCATCCCCTTCTTGACTGACCTGATCATCGTCTCTTTCTGTTGAATCTAATCTCTTCTTTAAAGGAACTTGAGATCCAGAGGGCTTTCTGCTTGCAAAAGTGAGATCATCATCTGAATCATCATCCCTAGAATCACTCCCACCATCTGAATAAGAGCCATCATGTTGCCTCCTTGAAGGTGGCAGAGAATGTCGTTTTCTCCCTGTCCCAGTTCTTCCCGCAGCCTCCAAAAGCAAATTTTCTAAATCTGCCATAATCGTCCCCCTTCAACTTTCAATTCAAATTGATCCTGCAAATAAACCAAGGTGTTAATTGCTATCACATGAGCCACAAGACAGCTTTAGATTGAATAAAGCATATGCAAAGGAATTAGATGTATACATGTAAGTTAGGTAACAAAATGAATAGCTGACAACTACATATGATTATGATCAACTCAGTTAAATGAGTGTGAATTAACAATGGACGAGAGACGGTGGTTGGGGTTGAAGTCTTAGGAACTGTTTGGTTAGGCAAAATTTTAGCACGGGAAATGGAAATCAGACTCCTTTCCACCAGCTCGCAGGTTTGGTTGCCAAAGGGGTAGAACAGTGCAGCAGCTAGGGAACAAGCTCCCAACGGAGGAGAGATGTTTACTGCCAGGGGGGCGGGAAGGTTTCGGGAGAGGGAGACAAATTTACTGAACTACCCAATAAGAGGCAGAACCGGTTGATGAAGGGGCACTTGTACCGGATTAGGCCAGAAGAAGTGGAAAGGACTGAAAAGTTATTTGCAAAGAAGCATAACAGATTTGCACAACCGGTCATCAGCAATTTTCCACCCTAACTCAACCGAAAAACTTCGCTCCACAACAATACACTAGTAGCCAAAGGGGACAACTATAATCGCATTGAATGATGCGATGAAAAGGATTAAGATGTACAAAATCCTAACCTTGGAGGCAAAAATTTAGCTCTCCAACGGAGTCTGGCCCAAGAGATTTCTATCGCCTCTGTCTCCGCTGTCACCACCGGAGCCGATTACCTCTCCTCCGTCGAGTCTCAGCAAACGGCGACGTTGCTACACCGTGCTCTCTCACCCCTGGATTTCCCTTGTCGTTCTCGCCACAAAAGTTAGCCCAGCCTCCGATTTTCTCTCACCCCCAGCACCGCTGTTGCAAACGGTAAGGGTTCCCACTTCTCCGTCAATCCCTCAGTCACCGGCGACCCGTGCTGGCCCTAAAACCGTCGACCCAGCCAAGCCGCCAAGCCCAGTAGACTTCGATCCAACCTAAATGGCTAATTCATATAGTAAGATAAGAGATGTCAAGATCAAGGCTTATAGCTATTTTTTTGTCCTATAGCTTAATTTACTTGATTTGAATTTTTTCTGAAATTTAAAATTGGTAACTTTGATACTTAGATTCACTATATCTAAACTGTTAGTCCATAAAAATTTAAGATTCCTTATAATCTTAACCAATTTTAATTTTAATCATTATATTTTGAATGAATTTTAGTTTTAACCATTAGAACGGATTTTTGTTTTAATCCAAAACTTAACATTGTTGATTAATGATATTAAACGTTTAAGTCTTTATAGCAACTGAACCCATATATTTAAAACTTAAAAAATGAAAACTAAAAAAATATAAAAATATAAAACTTAAAACTACGTGAAAATGTCATACAAAATCTTTTCAAAACAACAGAGAAATAATTTTAAATGAAGCGAACTTCAAATATCAAAATCTATTAAGTTAATCCTATCTATTTCGGGGAATATATCGTAGTTTATGATGGAGGGTTATCTTTTTGCCCAAACAGTTTATTATAATTATTAAAAGTTTAAACCAATACACATTTGAAAGTTAAATTTGGATTTCCAAGTAAAAATTTATACTTTATTATTTTCTTTATCAATCTGTGTTAGCATTCTATCAATAATAATATTTTTTATAATAATGTCGATAATAATATTAATTACAACCTAATCAGACAATTATTTAACAAATATACCGTTAAAATAAATTTTTAGATAGATGACTATTTTTGCCCAACAAGGGCATGGCTCAAACAGGTGACTATTTTGTTGAACAAAAGAAAAATATGTGACTATTTTTTAAAAAAAAATATTTTTTCTATTTTTTGTATAAGGACTTGTATTTTAATAATTCAATATTATTAATAAATCGCAATTAGGAATCAACTAAGGGATATAATATTTGACAAGTTCTACAATTTTATGTATTTCTAAAGGATTTATCAATAATAAGTAGAAGAAATTCATGGATAAATCCAAAAGACTTATTAAATGTTATGTCGCGTAGAATATAATTGTGATTTTCCCTGTTATTATTAATTCAGCTTACAATAACTTATTTTTAGATATACCAAAATTGATTTTTCTTAAAAAATTGAGAATAGAGTAATATAATCACCTATGTAATAGATTGAAGCATTTACCACTTCCATGAACTTGAACATCCCCACAAACACACACTAATCTTAAAAGTTTCTAACACATATCATTTGATTTATAATTAAAATTTTAATGTATTGAAATTGTAAATCTCCACCAATTAGTTTTTTAATAATTTTAAAAGGCACTATTTAGCTACGATTCATTTAGTACCACTCAGAATTTAATACAACAACTTGTTGACAATTTTTTTTTGTGAAACAGAACTTGTTGACATTTTGTAAAGAGATTAAATATGTTAAATTAATTACTTAAAAATATTTATTTATATGTATAGATGTATTATTTGATTATATATCAATTTAAAGAAGAGAAAAAAGTCAACTCGTAAGGTAGTAAAATATTTTCAGTAAAAATGGAGGAAGGGAAGGAAGAAATGAGCAGGGTAACACAGTGAATGCTGCTTTGTAGGAAGAAGTGAGAAGGTGAAATGATAACCCTCCCTCAAAAATTACGATATATTAACTTAATAGATTTAATATAGGTTTACACAAAAAGATAACCCAATCGTGTGTAAAGTAAAATTAATAGTGTTAAGAATAAATGATAAAAAGTGTATCCGATCGTCAATTTTAAAGTTAAGGAACTAGAATAAAATTTGATGTAAACTCAAGATATACCTTAACTAATTAAAAAAGAACAAATTTTATTTGATATTATTTTTGTTGCATTGTAAAATTGAGCAATAACCTGGGAGACTAATCTTTCTTGGGTGTTTGACAACTTTGATGACCTCTTGAACCGTTTCAAACTCAGGTTCACCACCCTCAACAGGTGTGGGAATGCACTGTATGGCTTGCATGGGTTGGTGAGCTCCGCAACTCCCAACGGGCTGCATATATGGAGCCCAAGCTAGCCATGGCCAGCCAAAAATATATTTTTAAAAAAATGAATTACTTTTCTTTTTTATCCAGTTTTCTTGTAAGATTGCATAATTATATAATTTTTATTCTAATCATATCAATAAGTTTTCAATAATTTTTTAAAAGTAGAATTAAATATGACTTTTCTTTATAGAAGTATTGGGATGAAAAAAGAAAATATATATATATTTTTAAAAATAAAAAAGGTTAGACAGGCTAGTCCGCTAACTTGTGGGTTCAACCCGCCTAACCTGTGGGTTAATGATGGCGGGTTGAAATCAACCTGCAACTCAAAGGTGGATTGGCGGGTTGGGCTGCAAACCCAACCCGTTTTCCCACCTCTAAACCTTAAAAGCATTTTCATGTAAATACAGATAAAAGTACTCTCATATATTTATCTAAACCTCTGTAAAATCATTTAAAATAAATTAATCCAAACACTAACCACATCCATTCTTTTTTACTTTCTAGTCAACTTGGTGCTTACTGAGGTTGTTTTGGATGAACAATTATTTTAAACAAATTTTTATATTTTTTAAATATGATTTTTCAGAACAACCATCCAAATAAAGGTTTTATTTTTTTTCCTCTCAAAACTTATTCTGAGAAACAGTGTCAGAAAACTATTTTAAAAATAAAAAATAAAAACATATATAATCAATGAAAGCCATAGAGATGTACGCAGATTTTCAAATCTCCAACTTGTTAAAATTCTTCAATTCTTAAAAGTATTTTTTTGTTTGTAATGCTTAATTTACGTGTTGATCCTGATCCTAAAATTTAAAAATATTTTTTTATCAGATCTGAGGGCATCTTTATTTCTTTATTTACCCGAAGCATCTATGCCTCAAAAAGACCATTTTAGCCCTAGCCCATGCATGACAGCTGTCAAATTGCCGACCGAGGTAATTACGTTTCCATCTATGCATGCAGCCTCAGTGGCCAAATAAACACAGACAGGCGCTTCCTAATACAAATGAACCAGTTCAAGTTTCTTCAGTAAGAGAAGAGAGTCCGATCAAAATCGCTCACTGCAGCCTGAGAATTATGGACCAGATTCAACACAAATTCGTTGATGTCGGAGGCCTCAAGCTTCACGTCGCCGATATCGGAACCGGTTAGAATAACATTCCTCCACTTCTTTCTTGATTTCCCTCCTTTCTAGTATATCCCAAGCTTCAAACAATTTTCTTTTTTTGGGGTATTTCAGGTCCTAACGTCGTCGTTTTCCTGTACGGCTTCCCGGAGATCTGGTACTCCTGGCGCCACCAGATGATCGCCCTTGCCGGTGCCGGCTTCAGAGCTATCGCCCCCGATTACAGAGGCTATGGCCTTTCTGACCCGCCGCCCGAACCGGGCAAAACCTCCTTCTCCGCCATCACCAATGACCTACTCGGAATGCTCGATGCACTTGGTCTTGATAAGGTTACTGAATAGATCTGTTGACTTTCTGTGCTTTTGATATGACCAAGTGAATTATCCTCGACGAGTTAGTGTTGTTTCATTAATAAAAAAAAAAAGTGAATCACACTAATTAAACTGTCTCGACGAATGCGCAATTTTCAAGCAGCTTATGTTTTAAGATTCAGGCATGCTCTAATTTTCGCATAGCCTTGATGTAAAAATCTCAACTTAAATTAGTTCAAATAGTTGGCTCATATATAACCTATATATAAAGAATTGAGTTAAAATCTTGAGATTTGGGATGTCAACTGCCCCATAGGAGAGCCCCAAAATTTTGGTGCTTTTCCCAGATGTGTTTTTCATGTTTCTAATTGGGATCTATTTTGAACTGTAACTAAATCTAATAGTTACTGTGTCCATTTGAGAATGCGGTAAAAAAGTATTTTTACACAAGTCGAGGTAAATATATGGAGGAGATTATCTCGTTTGCGGAAAAACAAGCCCACTATATGTTACAGATTATGAGATGGATATCTATTTTGAACAGCTAAACACATGTAAAGAGCCATTATGTTATGTAATGAAGTATTTTTTTTATAATAAAAAGTTTATGAGTTGGGTGAGGCTCATAGGGCAAATACATACATTTGGAATCAGACAGTATTTACAGATTATCCACCAATAAGATTAATTCTGGATCTGGAGTGTCAGCTATCCCTCAATTTTGGGGCTCTTTCCAAATGTGTTTTTCATGTTTCTTCATATCATTAGATTTCACATGAAATAAGTGACATTTTGATATTTTATAGGTAAAAATGGTTATGTTTTCAATTTTTAATATTTTTTAAAAATAAGCACTCTAAAGTTAAGAATGGGGTTGATGCCTCTTAAAGTGTTTATTTTAAAAATCATAAAAAAAAAATTGAATCTAATGACACTCTAAAGTTGAGAATGAGGTTGATACCTTTTAAAGTGTCTATTTTTTACCCAAAAAATGTTAAAATGTCACGTATTTTACGTAGAATCTAATAACCAGCATAAATATGAAAAACACATTTAGAAAAAAGTCCCAAAATTGAGGTACAACCAACACCCCAGATCCAAAATCTTGTTGCCTCTTATCCCAAATGTATGTGCTGGCCAAGTGAACCACACCCAACTCACATAAATTTTTTATTATAAAAGAATCCGTCCTTAAATAAAATAATGCCTCTTTATAACTTTTTTTGTAAAAGAATCCGTCCTTAAATAAAATAATGCCTCTCTATCTGTGATAAGTTGTACAAAATAGAGACCCACCACATATATCTGTAACATACAGTAACTTCTTGCATTATAATTGGTTGATATTATTGGCCTTAATAATATTAGATTGCCTCTTCTGTTCAACAAAACTGTAAATAGGTTTTTCTGGTTGCAAAAGACTTTGGAGCTCGACCTGCATATTTACTTGCTCTCCGACACCCTGAAAGGATCTTAGGTGTTATCACATTGGGAGTTCCATATTTTCCTCCTGCCCCCCCTCAGTTCCACAAATACCTTCCTGAAGGGTTCTACATTTCAAGATGGAAGGTATATAATCGTGAAAACTGTACTTATATATTTAGTTTAGCTGTTCCTAGTTTCTATTGGTAATTGTTCTATTTTTTCGTGTTGGTCAGGAACCAGGAAGGGCAGAGGCTGATTTTGGGCGTTTTGATACGAAGACGATTGTGAGAAACATTTACATCCTCTTCTCTAGAAGTGAGATACCAATAGCTGAGGAAAAGCAGGAGATTATGGATTTGGTGGATCCATCAACCCCTCTTCCCCCTTGGTTTACAGAACAAGATCTTGCAGCTTATGCAGCATTGTATGAGAAATCTGGATTCCAAAACGCATTGCAGGTTCCATACAGGTAGGTAATCATGCAATATATATATATATATATATGATTCTTGCTGTTCTG
The DNA here is from genome assembly GCA_025593235.1 of Vachellia pachyceras. Taxonomy (NCBI): domain Eukaryota; kingdom Viridiplantae; phylum Streptophyta; class Magnoliopsida; order Fabales; family Fabaceae; genus Vachellia; species Vachellia pachyceras. Next base: position 10,558 of record JANTPZ010004343.1, read on the forward strand.
AACAAAACTGAATCATTTTAGTGACAAGGTTCAATTTTCCCAAGAAGCTTTCGTAGAAGGTTTGGAGGGTTTTGAAAGATTTTCTTCTTTTCAGTATCAACCCGGAAGCGATAAAAAGGGAAATTACTGTAAGATTTCAAAGAAAAAGTTAATTACCAAAAAGTCTTAATAATAAATGAAGATTATAAAAATGTTGTCATTTTTTCCATTGGTATTTGTCATTATATAATGCCTACTTGTTATAAATTTTGAATAATTAAATCTTTTTTTTAGAATATCATAGTAATCCCCCAAAGAAAAAAAGTAAAGTCATTCTTATAGTTAAAAAACTAACATTGATCATTAACATTTTTATTAGTGAAAAACAATATTGCTCTTTTATAGCATTTTCAGGGAAGTATCGATTTAAAAAAATTCTGGATAGCCATGACTCCTATGCAACATCTTGGAAGGAAAAATTGAACCTTAACGCATATTTTATCTAGAATCTAGCTAGACACTTCACCTCATTCCATGGAAGGTTGTGCTAGCTGTGGGTGAACTATATTAGTCATTGCATATATATATATATATATATATAGGTCATTGGTTGAAGAGTACAAGATAGCAGATCCAACAGCCAGAGTTGCAGCATTTCTGATAATGGGTGGGAAGGATTATTTTCTCCAGTTTCCAGGGATTGAGGATCTAATAAAGAGCGAGAAGGTGAAAGAGTTTGCCCCCAACCTGGAGATAACGTTCATTGATGAGGGAAGCCATTTTGTTCAAGAGCAATTCCCTGAACGAGTTAATCAGCTCATCCTTGACTTCCTTGGCAAGCAGCTGACGAAACCAGCAAAGTGAAATTCCTGGACACCACAAAGACTTGATTATGATTTATGAGTTGAAGTTGGCTTTATATATAAATTAAGTGTATGAGATTGATTCTATATGACATGTATGTATGTCCCCACTAAGCTTCAGTGTGTGGCTATACTTCTAATCAAAATTACAGTAATGAATAAATGGATTGGCCAGACATTAACAAATAATTAATTTGAACCTCTGTGTGTATGTGAGAAACCATTAAAATCGATCTAGAAATTAAAGTTCATACAAGGCCACAGTATGATATTTTCGTGTATTTACGAATTTTTATCATATTCACTCTCGTCTTTGTATACGATCATTTCAAAAAAAAAATGCTCAAAGTACTTCTATTTAAAAATAATTAAAAAACTACCTCTTTGTATTTTATTTTAAAAGTTTAAACAAATATAATAAACTCTCTAACAGTAATTTTTCAAGGAGAAAATTTTAAACAAACAGGTCCTAAAAAGGTTGATTTGTTCCTTTTGCCCAAATAAGTAAATGTTTAGATTAGTAATAGAATTTAATTTTCCAACTTAATTTCCTATCCGTCTAACACTAAGACACCAATATTTAAAAAGGGAGCAACCAACAAGGGTTGGGACTTGGGTAGAAGAGGCCAATCCTCCCTCATAGTATTAAGAACCAAAGTTTAAATCTTCCTTAAAAAACGTGTTCACATATTTGACAGTACCTTATTATCTACTGAAGTTACCTACTTAGCTAAACATACCCATACTCAAAAAATAGTGTAGGCCGACTGCAAAAAAAAACAGCATTAGGTTTAATGGTCCTGACATCTTTATTATCACTCTGAATGTTCATAGACGCATCGAAGATATTTTTTACGTGACTTCGTTCATGCAGATTACCTATAGTTTCATTTTTCATGCAGATGATCCACAATATATCTTGGCAAAAAAAAAAGAGCCACCTATATATCCAGTTAAAAAAGGGGAGAGAATCATCAACTTTCGAACCTGGTCCGGTCAATACGTACGTGAACAGAGAATCCAGATTTATCTTTTTATGTCCCAAGTCTCGTATATGATTAAAAAATCATTCGTCTCCTTCAGAAAGCATCTTAATTCTTATTCCTTCAGGTTCATCTGAACCTGAAACAGCAATCACTCAGAAAGACCATTTTGACCTCCTAAGTGCATGAATGCTAGGCTGCCAGCTGCCAAACGTGTTCATGTTCCTCTGTGTGTGTGTGTATGTATACATGGACACACACAGCGAACCAGCCTTCTCAGTTTCCTCAGTAACCAGAGAATCCGCAAGATGGACCAAATTCAACACAGTTTCATCGACGTCGGAGGCCTCAAGCTTCACGTCGCCGATATTGGAACCGGTCTGAATGATAATTTTCTATTCCATTCTTGATTTTGTTCTCCCCACCTACACCTCTATCAGAAGCTTCCAACGTTTCATCGTTTTTGGTGTTTCAGGTCCTAACGTCGTCGTTTTCCTGCACGGCTTCCCTGAGATATGGTACTCCTGGCGCCCCCAGATTATCGCTCTTGCCGGTGCCGGCGGCTTGCGCGCTATTGTCCCCGATTACAGAGGCTACGGCCTCTCTGACCGGCTGCCCGAACCCGATAAAACCACCTTCTCTGACATTCTTAGTAATCTGCTTGGAATGCTCGATGCGCTTGATCTTGCTAAGGTACTAAATATGTGAGTTCCTACGTTTTTTTATGTCAGAAAGGCTGTAAACCCATGACGAGTTTATGCTTCACCTTCCTGAGTCGTTTAATAAATAGATTGAATTACACTAAGCTTGCTCGAGAAGTTAGGAAATTATACATGTGCCTGTGAAAATATTATTCATTGCAAAAAAAAAAAATCTTCTGGTTTAGTTTCAATGAACTAGCTGCTAAGATATCCTTTTGCGGAGTTCGTGTTGTCATTTTAAAAATAAAAATAATTTTTTTGCTAAGCACGTTTATCCTTCTATTAGAGACAATCACGTTTGAAGCATTGGATGTTAAAAGCTTTCCAATGTTGTGAGGGATCCTTCCACTAGACCCAATGGTGGTAGTTGGTAAGTAAAATTGAATTTTCATGTTGTGTAGAAAAAGTAAATTTACTGGATTTCTATGATGTATATTTTTGTAATGTATATGGAATGTTGGTAGAGGCAGCCAGATCTGTTTGAAAGAAAATATGTCAAGAGTAATTAATATCACCTTCGGGAAGAGGTTAATGTAAAATATCTTATTAATAATAATCCAATTTCTGGTTCCATCTTGTTTTATAGTCTGTGCTATTGGAAACAAAACAGGTTATTTTTGACATTGGCCTTTATGTATTCTCCCTCTCTTCAACAACTGTATGTAAATAGGTTTTTCTTGTTGGAAAAGACTTTGGAGTTCGAGTTGGGTATTTATTCGCCACTCTACAGTCTACACCCAGAAAGGGTCTTGGGCATAATCACTTCTGCTGCTCCATATGTGCCTCCAGGCTTCTCTCAGTTCCACAAATACTTTCCTGAAGGCTTGTGCATTTTAAGATTTCAATTTCAGTTATGTTCTTAAACTCTATTGTGTTTCAAATTTTATCACAAGTCCTATTTTATTATGCATCTTTCTCTGTCCATTTTAGGAGCCAGGAAGAGCAGAGGCTGATTTTGGACGCCTTGATGCAAAAGCTGTTGTGAGAAAACATTTACATCCTCTTCTCAAGAAGTGAGGCATCAATAGCTGAGAAAAACCAGGAGGTTGTGGATTTGGTGGATCCTTCAACCCCTCTTCCAACTTGGTTCACAGAAGATCTTGCAGCTTATGGAGCATTGTATGAGAAATCTGGATTCCAAACTGCATTGAAGGTTCCATACAGGTAATGGAATGATTTTGGGTTCTCTTAGTTCTGATCTCTACATAATTAGAAGCAAAATAACTGGTCAACAAGTTATCCTTGTGACATTGCCACCTGTTATGATGATTGGATGAGATCTCAGGTTTGAGTCTAACGTTGACGTGTTTGTGCAAATTCATTTAAATTGTATTGAAATTGAAAAAAAAGAAGCAAAATAACTGCTTAAAAAGCTAAATAACTAGTTGTTGATAAGTTAACCTGGTGGCAATACCACCCGTCATGTTTGGATGAAATTTCAGGCTTGAGCATAGTGTTAACATGTTTGTGTGCGCGCCCATACATTTAAATTGTATGAAATAAAAGAAAACAAGAAGCAAAATAACTGTTTAGGAAACTTACTGAGCTGGTGAATTTTTTTTTTTTTTGGCTATTTGCCTTTATAGGTCTCTTGATGAAGAATTCAACTTGCCAGATCCAGTAGTGAAAGTTCTTGCACTTGTTATTGTTGGTGGCAAGGTTTCTTCACTTAAATTTCAAGGGGTTGAAGATTTAATCAAAAGTGGAAAGGGGAAGGAATTTGTCCCCAGTTTGGAAGTAACATTTGTTACTGATGGAACCCATTTTGTGCAGGAACAATTTCCTGAACGAGTTAATCAGCTTATTCTTGACTTCCTTGGTAAGCACATTTGATAGTAAACTTCACTTTGAAGACTTCCTCATGACCAAGTCCCCTGGTTTTGGGCAGACAAGGAGAGAGGGCCCCTATAATTTATTTTTTTAATTAATCTTTTATCATGGTGTGTCATACTGGAAAATAAAATTCCAAAGTACTTGTGCGCTGGTGTTAAAAATAAACAATAATTTAATTTTAGATATCAAAATTAATCTTATCACTTTCAGTATTATATTTTCTATGGCGCAGAAAAATTTGTGAATGATAAGGAAGGTGTGATGATTACAAGAGCTACACAACATTTTTCAAACCAAAAAAAAAACGTATCAGATACAATTTAGTATGAACAGTATTATTTATTATTCATTCCCTAATAGTTAATCTGTAATAAACTTTAGGTTTTTTTTTCACAATTGTATTGAGACCATCCCCTTTCATAAAATCCTCTGATATTCTAGCTGCCTGTTATATACTACTGTGATGCATAAAAAAACTCATTGTCTCACTAGCCGGATTTTTTTTTGTTCTTCATTGGGCCATGAAACTCATTTTTATGACCAAAAAGGGCCAGAGAACCCAATTGAGAATACACGGTAGACATTATTAGGGCTTCTGAATGAAATCTCTATCATTAATTAGATTAAATAAGGAAATTACCCTGCTTCATCTCATAAAAGTTGCTAAAGCGATGAATAAAACAGAGGGTGGGTGGATTTTAACATAATATAAAGGCTCCTGATAGAAGAATATGAATGAATAAACAAAAAATTATGAACCATAAGGGGAGAAAACTAGCACTACTATTACACAGAAACCATTCCAGGAATGAATCCAGGCATTTGCCACTGAATTTTGTATACAAGCATCTGGTCACCAATCGCATGAAACAAACACAGGAAAAGGTTATATATTGGGAAAAAAAAGTAAAATTGAGTAAAAAAAGACTTGGTCAGTATGATGAAGTGACCAGCATCAAATCTCATTTCCTCGGGCGAGTGCAACGAACACTACTGTAGGCTGAGGCTGTACAAGTTTTCCGTTTGTAGAGAAGCTCTTTCATGGAATCCGACACGATTCGATGACTTCACTCACGGCTTTATGAGTCTCCGGCGAAATCATGTTCAAACTCAGGTGGAATTCCTGGAGACATGTAATTATGAGTTGAAGTTGCTAAAAGCCTAAAAGTGTTGTACACGAAAATATAAAAGCATGGAACCTAGGTGAGAGAGTAGGCCAGTATGCAACAAAAGACTAGGCAAGGTCTCCCAATAAATGACCCCACCGTGTTGCTGGTGAATTAAAACCTTTAGGTCACAAAGGTTATAGCAATTAGCAAGGCAATGTTAAATGCTTTACACCCCAAGACAAACTGTGTTAGTTATCGTTTAAACCTAAACCCGTGCTCCTATAACCATTAGTAAAAGGGAAGATTGTATTTCACAATATGGTAATTGAGGAATCTAATTTGCCATGGTATTCACTAATGCCAAGAGCAACATACCACAAATCGGTCTAACACAGGGACAAGAATAGCTAACTTGCGATCTGGAAGACTGTCAGCAATTGCTTCTCGTACGCTCTTGCTGCACAGCCCAAACACAGACACACATAAAAAAAAGCCTGAATAAATGCTGCAAGATAAAAATTCGACAGAAGAATGGACAAGAAAGATAACCTTTCAGTAGAAAGAAAGGCTAGAAGCAGGGCTGAATATGCTTCTACAATCATTTTCTCAGCTTCCTTTTCACCTTCGAGCAGAGCCGCCTCATCGTTCTGCATTATGAAACACACGGTAACTCTTGAAAATAAAATCAGAGGTAAACAAGAATTCCTGCCTTAACTCTTGGAACCTAATGTCCGGGTCCAACACTTATTTCCATGTTCATTTGAGTTAAATCTACATCTTTCACTTGCAAGTTGCAAATAAATAAATGATTGCAACTATTCTAGTTAGGCGAACAACAACAGTATCCCATCATCTAAAATGCTGATGAAGCATAATATGGTGGCATGATGCGATAAAATGGATGCAAAGACCAATAAGCCTTTATTTATTTAGAAATTATAACATCACTGACAGTAACTTCCATTCTTTGATGCATCGCATTGATAATAAGGAATAAAAATGAGAAAATTCAACAAAATTCTAAATTAGAAATGGTACCAACCAGTTGCAACTGTTTATCTTCCCCAGATCCCTCACTCCCACCCTGGTTTGCCAAGAAAATAGAGCACAACAACTGAATAACATCTCTTTGAGCTTCTTGGTCCACGCCCTCTGAGGCAGGTAATCTTATACTGGCCGCTGCAAGACGCGATCTGTAGCAAACCGTAACAAAAGTTGAGGGGCAGTAGAAAAAAACCAAAAGAACACATAAATAGTGTGTATTTCAACTGCCAGTCAGTAAATAGCTTTAAAATTAAATTACCTGTTTTGACTATCCTTCTCTACAAGATTCACAAGCAAACCCAAAATGGCAACAAGAAAATCTAGCTCGTGATCAGTGAGATGCGCTTCAAATGGATTGCTGGTTGCACCTTTTGAAGTATTTTCTCTTATTTGAGAAAAGGACGATGATGCTGAGCTGAAAGAAGGGAAATGGCCAGCAATTAATGAAGACATCGTCTCCAGTCCACCATGTACAGCAATTTGCCGACAGCCAACAGGATTGTCATTAGTTAAATTCATCAGCACCTACAATGAAACAACAAAAATAAGCACGTTACTTGTATCCAATCCATTCTCCTTTCCACGAGGAAACTCAAAAAGGAGTTCTGGCGAAGAAGGGAGAGAGGAGGGCGAGGAGAGTGCGCATGATTCATATCCTAGCTGAATTTAGGCCTACAGTGATAATAAACAGAAACAAGTATGCCATCCAACATTTCACTGGAGCATGGCATTAACTGAGAAAGTCACAGACCCCCATGCATAAAAATTGAATGATCTGATTTGTAGACATTCCCTTCACTTTCATCAAACTTTTCAACAATAAATGAATTAGAATGTCTTGTTCACTTAATCCTACTCATAAGCTCTCCAATTCAACTAAAAGAGTTCAGAATCCTAATTCATCTTCTGCATTCTTGAACAAGTTTCAGTCCTATTTCCAAAATCTCAATCCTGATTGAGAGAAGTTTCTATTACCAAAATGATTTAAAAATCTGAAACTCCTTTTTAGGGTAAAGTAGAACATCAAAGAAACCACACTAATAATTTTTGCAGCTTAACTGATCTTTTTACAGCAATGGCCTCTGATGGGTTCTGTGTGTAAAGCAACCTCAGAGACAACTGTTAATTTACTTTTGCATTGTAAGGCCAATAATTCTCATGGAATCATCAGCCTGGAGTTCTCAGTGAACACTGGGAAGATGCGTATACTTTATAGAAAAGACATGGAGGCCAAAATTTGAGGTGGTTTGCAATTTAAGCTGAAGGAGAATGCTCCTATTCCAAGGACATCTCTTTGCCCACGCATGTTTTCTGGCCTGGAATTGTGCCAGAGGCCTATCTTTGGTGTTCCATCATGCATAGCATTTCTCGTTCATTCCATTTGTCCAATAAGGAAAATGAATATTGAATGATATATAGAAAGTATTTATATTTAATTTCCATCAAGATATTTCCTAGACATAGTCAGAAGAATGGATAATAATTGAAATATAGATAGATCAAACGCAAAGAAATACCTTGACAGCTGTAAGTAGGCAATCAGCTAGAAGGCTGGATACATCTTCATCACCAACGTCAGAAGTGGAACAACTGACATCACCATTATTGGATTCTAGATGGTCCACAGTTGTCTGGGATTGGCGTCCATCTTCAAATTCTTTCACAGTTGTCTGGGATTCTAGATGGTCCACAGTTGTCTGGGATTGGCGTCCATCTTCAAATTCTCTTTTTGAAAGCTCATGTTTTTTAGATTGATTCCGCCTGTGTTTCCCTGACATTAGCTCCCACTTAGAGGGTTGAAACTCATCCTCATCAAATGCAAACGGATCCTGACTATCCTGGCTATCGTCTAAAACAACAACAGGAATGCCATCAGTTGAGGAGACATTCTTCCTAGAACGGTTATTGGTCATGGATGTTTTGCAATCTGAACTCCTTGATGAACCACTGCAAGACCCATAAGTGGAAGAATTGACTCTCATCTCCAGTGAATAAGTATCACTCATTGAAGTGCTCGAAATTTCATAGATGGAGGGCGAGTCTTCCAACTGAGAACAGGTTAACAATTGGCTGTTGAGAGATACATTAGATTTCTTATCTAATGAGGCTCTCTCAGGACCACGGCAATTTCTAGAGGAATTCCTGTATAAGGTCTCATTTCCTGCAAGTTAAAACAGAAATCTAAAATCTGGATGGCATATTTCAATATTAGTTAGAGTAAACAATTTCAAACAACTTGCAGATAATTTCAATAGAAGTTCACAAATCCAACAACTTGAGGTGACCCTTCATCTTTGATTGCCTTACTTTTTCAGTTAAAGTTCACATATTCTTTTATGATACAACCCACCTACACCCACCAACGCAATGAAAACCTCCTCAAGGGATCACTCATCAATGTGGCAGGGGCTCCCTGCCCCCTCCTGTCTCTCTTTTCCAAGGGAAGGGCCGTGAATGTGGCAAGCACCCCCAGCCCCAGGGATCTACCACTAACATGATAAATCCTTCCAACCACCAAATTTTGCAGCACAGTAAACAACAATGTATTACCTTCAAGGTCTGCAAGCAGATCCAGTTGAGAACCATGACCAGCCAAAGCAAAAGGACTGCAAGACTTGCTACCCTTTGATGATGTGGAAGCACTTCTTCGTAAATTTAGATCTAAAAGTTAAAACATTTTTTAGCATGCTTTCAGGATACAATTTAAATTTATCAAAGCATAATAGCATATTTAATAGAAAAATCATAATAGAAGAAGACAGTAATCTACAAAAGGAAAAATTACCCAGATGTTCCATTACCTGAGAGAATTTTAACAACCCGTATGACCAGCTCTGTGAAAGATAATAATGTTGCCAAAGGACTCGACTTTCTTTTCATTCCAAGCAAATGATCCTATTATGACAAAATAGATGTAAAAACTGATAGACTAACAACTTCATTAGGCTAATAATGTGATATAGCTTAAGGTCACCTAACGATGGAAAGATAGTTATACGTTCATAAATGGGAGTCATCTATTTCCCAAAAAAAAATTGTGACAAATTTATGAGCGGAGAATAAAGAGATTTGTGGTTGCACCTGATTGTCTTTACTAAGAAAGGTAGCATTTTCCATGATCTTCAGACATTTGCGAAGTAGAATTAGACTTTTCAGCTGTTTCTCATTTCTCAAATCTTTAGTCGACAGATCTTCCATCCAATTCTGAAAGACAATTCATGGTTTCGGGATAATAAATACCATAGTAAATTAATCCACGTTGAGGATGTATATGGAGAACACTGAATGGACATCAAGAAGAGCAAACATATCATTCATCTACCAAATCCATTACATAGAAACAAAATATCTGTGATAATTAAACTAATTTTCTCCTATGAAGGCAAGGCTGGAGTTAGAGTTCGAGGGAAAATATGCAAAAGCTAATGTAACAACAAATTAGGTCTAAAGTACCCATAATTTGTTTTAGAGCCAAACCATACAAAAGGAAACTACTGGCGCATGGACAGGAACACAACACATCTCAGAACGAGAAACATCAAAGAAAAAAGTATCTCCAATCTCCACTTTTAGCTTTCTCCAGAAACTTCCTTTTGCTTTAGTTGATTAATATTAAAAATTCCAATTACCAAATATAATAAAGCATATGCAGAATTAACCTAACATACAAGCTCACACCTCCAAATCCGAATAACAGTTTGCGGCAACTTCAAAGACGACATCAAGTCCTCCATGCTCCCTTAACTGTTCTTTGAAATTCCCATTGGCCTTCCGAACTGCACCAGTAGTTTCTGACAATACACATACATAACCAAGTATCAGCAGAGCATTAAATTAAAGAAAGCAATTGGTTGATCACATACAAGATTATAAAGAAAATCAGTGGGACCACCAAAGCTTACAGTCTATAAAAGTGATTTCACAGTCAAACACAAGCCTCAAAGGGTGGCAGAGAAAGTTAGAACTCATGGAATCATAAATTACATGGAGCAAACTAAGCAAATCTTAATTTTAAAGGAAAAGCGGGTAAACAAGATGACTAACAATGTGACATGATACTTTTGACCCAGTAAAAATTCAACAAGGTCAAGCTCAACTCAAATTGTAAAGTACCTTCAAATTCTAATAGTGAGTCCTAGACTGTCAAGTATACAGGTTACATATAATGGGCTATTTTTACTTTTGCATGAAACATCCAACTTTAGCATATCAAAGAACCAGATAAAGTGAAGAAAAAAGAATAACTTAATTTAGCAACATATAAAGTTCAAGGTGATATTTAATTCAATACCATCAAGAGAGATGGCAGATATGCAAGCCTTCTCAATAGTTAGCAATGCTAACCATATTGGACATAACTCTGGCCTCTCTTCCCCACTGCCATTCCGACAGGTAGTTTTTAGCTCTTTACAATTCACTAGAATTTCTTCAACTCTAGAAAAAACTGCTACAGAACTGGAGTCCGGTCTGCTTGCTGTATTTTTCAAGACATCAACTTTTTGATGCAGTGCTAGAAGTTTTGAGCCAAGTTTAGGCTCTCTGGCTTCACTTGCTGTGGAGACAGTTGGTCTCAACAACTTGATTAGAAACCGAACACAACTAGATGATTCAAGAAGGCGATCATCTTGACCCTGAAACAAAATTATATTTGGTAAACACAGCTGAGTGAATCATGCAGTGTGATAATATTATAGATTCCACACTTAATATCAAGGGAAAATATATGCCGCTAAAATATCATGCATGTAGGCAATGAACAATTCTTTCTTACCCAATAAACATCATAAGTGAAGCCAGAACATAAACTTATCAATATATGCAACACATATTTCTTCATACACACATCCTGTATACTTCCGATACGTAATGAGCTTGCTCCAAAAGCTTTTCTCGTAAATGACAGGGTATACCAGATTTCAGAACAAGCAGCTAATGCAACAACAATGTAGCTTTATCCCACTATATAGGGTTGACTACATAGACACTATTGTGCTCTATCATGACTAGAACAAGCAACTAATAGAAGCAGAAAATCATTGAAGGTTAATGAATATTTTAAGCATAAAATTTCCACCAACCATAAACAATATGCTAGAAGGTTTGATGAATGAAGGGCCAAACCCATAGGATTAACTAAGAGTAAATGTGTGACTGATCAAACTTAGTAGAAATGAAACTTGTTAAAGGAAACAAAATATTGCTACAATAGGTTCCTCCACTGAATAAGAACAAAATAAAAGGAATTTTTATAGATGACACTAAACAACAAATCCTACATATGAGCAGGAAAAAAGTAAGCAACCAAGCATACTTCAGATCTTGTAATGTAATAAGATATTGATAATTTTAAGAAAAGATAATCTGGCATGTGAGCCAATGTCATTTAGAATAGAAGATCTATTTAAAGTGTCTTAGAAATTAAAGAAGAGTCTACATCGTTTGTCAAATGTTCCAGCGATCATGAGGTTTCAACCCATGAAATTAGCAAAACGTGATATACTACGTCATATATAAAAGTCAAATGAGAGCAAAAGAATGCTGAAAGGGAAGAAAAAACAATACAAGGACAGTTATCAAACAACTTAGGGCAAGTTTGCCTTCCTTTTAAAAAAAAAGCACTTTCATGCTCCCTCTCACATATTTACCTCATACAACGCAAAATCACTTAAATTCATGTCTGTTTGGGTGGCCATTTCGGACACCAAAATGTCCATTTGCTCAAATCCAACTTTCGGATTTGAGCAAATGTTGGTTTTGAAAGTGATTAGCTTGAAGTTACAGCAACAAAAGAGAAGCTAAGTTCAAGATCACGAAATTAGGGATGAAATGATGAGTTAAGGGTAGCAAGACAGATTAATTGTTCAAGGTAAGTTGTAAGAATCAAAACTCTAGGAAGGAAAATTATAGATCTAATGGATTGTGTAACTTAAATTGTTCATGCTTAAGAATACAAGTCTAGTATAGCTTGTAACCGATATTACAAGTGATGGAGAAGAGGAAGAGTTAAGGTTTAGCCATCATAACAAGGAAAAATAACCATTGCTTTTGTACTACCTACTGCCCACCAGAAGGTTGGTACTTTGTGGTACTTCCAGACACATCATCTACCCACTTCAGGATTTTTTTTCCCCTCAAGTTAACTCAGCCATAAACATAAAGAACATATAAATCCACATGGCAAATATTGAAAATAACATGAGACAGTCAACCATAGCATTAGAGATATATTATAAATGGCTAATAACTAAATATAGAAGCAAACACCCAAAAAGACAGCAAACTAGCCGGGGTAAAACAATAAATTAGTTAATACTTGGGGGGAACATTGCATTGAATTATTATTAAAAGAGAAAGATAGCCTGCAACCTCTAGCAGTTTTTGAAAGCTTACAACTTTTTATCAATTATAACCCTAAGTTGTCTGAAAGCTTCTTTCACAATTAACTACAGTAACAATTTCACTAATAGAACCCTACAAGACTTACATCCCTGGTCAAGATGTGTAAAAGTGTTGCAGCTGCAAGATTGCTAGGAGAATCATCAAGACTGAGCTGCAAAATAGCATCAGCTATTGCCTTTGCCATCCTAGAAAGAAGGCACATGAGAGATCTATCAGATACACGTCCCCAGCAACATATTTCCTCAAAGAGAATAGGTAAAATATGTATACAACAACAACAAGCCTTATCCAACTCAATTTAAAATTTCAATTAGTATTCTCTCCAATTGTTTCTTTTATTTCAATCTTAGGAAAATCAATTTAGGGAAACCGGTCATGCCTACCAACTGTTTTTGCGTTAGCATAACATGAAGGCATGCTAGTAAATGAGTATTTATAAAGGTTTCACATGTTTTATGCAGCAAATGACGAGGCAAGGTTACACGAAACTCTGAATCCTTAAAAGGAAACATTGATTACTCTCAGTCTTGTTCTATCAATAGGCGAGAAAGTCCGGTGAGTAAATGACCCTAGAGCAACCCTTAAAGGGTTCCGAACCTAACTTCCAATCTAATTGGCAATTATCATACCAGGCTCACATATTAACCAAAATACATGTGTTTCTTTTCCCCCTCTCTTCTGTTTCTCCAGAACCGCAAACAAATAATCGGCCCAACAATGAAAATTTGAATTAAAAACAACCGCCCAACGTCAGAAGCTAGTAATGATTGAAAAGAAACACAATAAATTTATAAATCACATTCGTCAAACAATCAAGAAGAACTACCATGTGTTCGTCCAGCTAATCCGATCCCAATTTTAAAATTTAGGCTCAAAATTCACTTCAGCAAACCCCAACATCAGAATTCCAAGAACTTCAATTCCTATACGTTCCTCGTGAAATTTCCATACTAATTCACATACCCTTGAGTTCGTAGAAGCCTCCGTTGATGCGCCGTGCCGCATATAGACAACAGAGACACCAAGCTCGCCCTTCTGATCCGCACAGGCTGACCTTTCCGAAGCCCATCCAAAGCAAAATTCACCTCATCTACATGCTCCATCATCTCCCCAAATTCCTGTGCCTCCATCAACGTAGAAGTCGCCGGAATCGACAGCCCACAGTTCCTGGGCAATTCTGTCTCCTTCTTCTCAGTCCTCGCTCTCTTCGACTTCCTAGACACCCCGTTGCACAAATCGTCGAAAGGGACCCTTGAGGGTAAAACCGAATTCGTATCGCAGGGGTCAGAAT
>JANTPZ010004344.1:0-14786 GCA_025593235.1 Vachellia pachyceras
ATATGTTTATTATTGATCTTATATATATTTCCTTCATGACAAATGTGAAAGTAGAAACAAAAAACTGTTTAGTTTAAGTTGTGTGACATGAGACCGTGTCTCTAAAATATGAGGCACACAAGGACAAAGTCCAGATCTCATGATCTTATTAATTAATCTTCAGTCAATAGTTTACTTGTTACATTATTTTTTTGCTGTTATCATACAGAATTATTGCTTGTGGAGGGTTGAATTAATCTACTGATGAGTTGTTATTATAGTGTGCCTGGAGGGGAAGAAAACGTGGAGCCAAAAGCATGGCTATTTGGGGAGAGGAAAATGCTTAAAAAGGGAAACAAATCTAAGTGAATGATTAAATTAATGTTTGACTTTCAAAGTACCAAGTCGGAGTTAGGCCTAATCAAAGACATGGTTTCCACAAAAACCAACAGTAATCCCACATGATCACAAGAAGACTAAATAAAAATAAAAGATTCGAAAATGACTCACTTTTCGGGGAACAAGTGTATATCTATCATCACACTTTTAAGTTTTAACCCTAATCTTTTTCAATGGTTTGAAAATTAGATAAAAACAAAAAAAGCGTCAACATCGAAACTGAAAGATCATTGATCCATTAGAGTAATTACCAAACATATTTAATCATCGTAATCTCTTACTTCTTTTATTGGATTTGTTTCAAATAAAAGTGTGTGTTTGGGAACTCCGTTGAAACAAAGGAATTTACAGATTTCAAGATAGTTTTATGGATTTCAAGATGGTTTTATGGATTTCAAGATGGTTTTTTTACATTTCAAGATTATCTTTACTGATTTTTAAAATAATTTTATTTTAGTTTGCGTGTATCGTTGAGGAAACGTTCAACAAACACAAAAGTCATAATTTTCAAGTTTTTAAAAAGCAAAATCATAGACTTCAGCTTCACTGCACTAGCTAGCTATATATAGGTACACACACATATTATATAGACAGTAAGACAAAACAATCAAATAATAAAATTGTATTAGGCAACGACCAATAACATATAGTTGCTTGTTTTTATAAAATGATCTTCAAAGTTTTGACAGACCAAAGTTTGAATAATTTTTTTTTAATCTTTAGGTCTTTAGCCTTTTTAATTATTGTAGTAGAATTACACGTCCCAAAAAAGTAAATTAGAAAACTGTAAAGCAATTACAAGATCTAGTGCTTAACTCAGCTTCTTCTACGTGTGACATTTTTGACACAGCAAGACTAATTAGATTTGGTTATATTATATGAAAGCAGATTATATATTAATTTTTTTGCTACTATTGAGCAGACAATAGGCACAAGGGGGTTGATAACGTGGCACTTTGAGGATTGGAAGATTTGTTGAATTTGTTAATTCTGTGACGTTCGTTAAGGACACGTTTCGAGCGATCTTTCTAAGCAATCCCATTAATCATTACTTAATTGCTTAGTTAATTTCATTAAACCCACTAACTTTTGGATAGCTACTGATGTATGTATCAGTACTCCCTACAAGCTTCACTATCAATATTCATGCAATACTTACATAGATACAGTGGCGGAACCCGAAGGCGGTGGAGGCAATTTTTTATTTTTAAATAGATCACAACAAGCTTTCTAGTATAAATAATTTAAGTGAATTTAAATTTTTAAAATCAGTGGATGCATAATAAAAATCTAACAATAATTTACATGTAAAGAAAAAAATCCAGTGGGGGCATTTGCCCACCCTGAGCCAAGTGTGGCTCCGCTCCTACATAGATATCTGCTTGTTTATGAACACTGTTTCTCTAACAGTACATGTAAGTTAAGATAAACCCATCTCGAAATATGTAAAAACCATCTCGAAATCCATAAAAATCATCTCAAAATCAGTAAAACTATCTTAAAATTCGCAAAATACCTCAAAATCTGTAAACTCATTTTTCTCAAAGGAATTCCTCAACATACGCAGATATATATATATATATATATAAAAGAAATTACTTCTCACACAGCATGGTTTAGTTTAGAGCATAATATACAATGATGCCGCTTAAATAATAACTTAAGTCGCAATTATTTGAAGTCATCCGAATATTGTAGAAATGTCAGTAATATTAATAAAACTGATAAAGTGGAATTAACAATTCATCTACACACTGACACGCATATGTACGTAGGCTAATATATACATGAGCTATCTATTTTTTTTAAGGAATGAAATAGCTCAGGTGAAGATGCCTATATCCTACCTCAAGTTGCTCTAGTTTATACGTGAATTTACAAATATAAATATTCGTTTTTACAATTAACAATAACTATGTAACAAATATGTATTTGAAAATTCACGGATCATAATTTATATTATAAGAGCCGATACAAACGTTAGTATGAGTTAATTAATTTACAAGTATATATATACATATTTTAACAATTAATAATAGTAAAATAAGAAGTAGAATTAAAAATTTTGACCGGATGGATATAAGCAGCTTACCATAAGTTGTTTCGCTTTTTCTTAACATGATTGTTTGAAACCCATTTCATTAAACTTGAAAACAAGAATGCTCCATTGAACGAAGTTCTATTATTATGCACTTACATGTATAGTTAATTAAGGATCAGAAATTATAGTGGGACATTATCGTATCATTATTGTACATGGACTCATTTTCATCTAGAAAGTTGAGGTTGGGGAATCACATTATTTTCCTTCTTTTACTTTGAGCACTTTCTGACTTTCATGGTATCTGTCTCTTTCCCTTTTGAATTTCGCTGATATATGTTATAATTTTAAGCTTGAAATTTGTTTATACACATGAAGATAACTACGCAGTATTCTAAGAGTAACAAGATATTTTATTAATTACATTAAATTATTCGCACAAGGAATCATATATATCACACAATTACTCTTATATTCAACTACAAAACTCAACATCATTCGTATTCTTCGGTTCACAGCTGGTTGCTGTCACATGAAAGTACTGTACCTCTTTCATTGTTACGCAGGAATATTTACTTTAATTTGATTGTTTCTGCGATATTTATTTATTATTGTTTAATTAATTGAAAAGTGGTTTGTTTTGTGTAATGGGTCAAAAGGTTATGAACAAGAGGTAAAAGGGCGGTGATTGACTTGGCAGCATCATGTGTATGATTGGATTCTTTCCCGAAAAATTCCAATTATGATGATACGTTCTCTTTAATAATTAATTTAATAACTTAATTATTGTGATTAGTCAATTGAGATAAATTAAGCTGATGGGAAATTCATTATTGGCTTGAATCATGAACTCGATCTATCGCATTATTTAGGGGGTAAAGTCAAATGAAGAAAAAAATGGCAAACTACTTATATGTATCAATCATTTTTCTCTGCGCTGATTTGTTCTGATCACGTATCAATTCATCACCAGTTAGTCAAAAGTCCTCCTTTTTCCTTAAATTTTTTTTACTTATTGGAAATTTTTTCCTTTATTCATAATTTTGGGCAATCTAGAACATCAGTTGTTTTGTCACACGCTAGTTATCACTACATCTTTATGAAAAAATAATTTCGGTGTCAGATCTGTGGAACTTTACTTTGATAAGCTGTATAACATGTATACTCTGTGTGCGTGCGTGTGTGTGAATATTTTATAATCAAGAACCCAGAAAATGTAAAAGTTAGCTTATCTTCATGGGCAATAATAGTGTGTGTTTGGTAACTCCATTGAAAGGAGTTACGGCTTCTGAGGTGATTTTATAAATTTCGAAATGGTTTTACAGATTTCGAGATAACTTTTATGGATTTCAAGATGGTCTTTACAGATTTCGAGATGGTTTTGTCTTGACTTACATATACCGTTGGGGAAAATAAGTTCCCAAACAAGCACATAATAGTATATAAATACTGGCATATTTATTTTCATCAAACAGCCAACTCTATTATTGCCATCTTCCATTAAATGCTCATCCTTGAATTTAATACACACACATTCAAGATAGTGACCCCAATACCAGCTTAATTTTGCAGCTAATAGCTAAGCCATAGTGTGTGTGTGTGTGTGTGATGGATGGGGTTGGAGGGCTTACGTGGCGTTATCGTAATGAATACAGCTAATATGAATCCAGAAAGTTAGCAAGAAGTCACACTCTCACCGGCAAACGATAGCTTCAGTATTGGTCTTTCACAATTAATTAGTTTAATAATCAATTCAAATTTAAACACATACATACATAAGAATTTCCATGGAAAAGTTGATGTAAATACAATAATATAATTTAATGAGATATAGTACACATAACTACATTACATGCCTAAATGGGAGATCATGTTATAAAGATTCAATAGGGTTTTACATTAGCCGTCCATAATATAGTTATTAATACAATATATATATATATGACCCTCCTTAAATTAAAGATACTACAATTGAATGTGTTGGTGATGATGAGGGTAAATCAAATAGCATGTGATCATTTGTAAAAGGGCGTAGAAAAACCGAATATAATAATTAATGAAAATATTGAACAGATCTTTTAGTTAATAATATATTTAAAGATTAAGTTGTTGATATCTGATAGAGTATAATGACACGTCATAATAGTTAATCTAGTTGTGGCCTGGGAGATTTATTTGTAAAACTGAAGAAGGGGGAGATTTTATGTGACAAGAGGGGACACGTAGCAAAGGAGATAACAGAGGACGGCACCGAATCCATTTGACTTGCCTCTGTTTCTCACACACACACATCTTCAATCTCCCTTCCTTCTCTCACCCTATTTATATGCCTCCACCCCTACGTCCTATTACGTTCCCTGAGCTCGTCTCTCAATTCATACCCCTTCTTCTTCTTCGATCTTCTCTAGCTATTGATCTCTTACGTACGTCTTCCAAAGTCTAGCTAGTTAGTGAAACAGTTGAAGAAGCAAATCGTATCATCCAAAAACGCCATGGGAAGATCACCGTGCTGTGACAAGAATGGCCTGAAGAAAGGCCCCTGGACTCCTGAAGAGGACCAGAAACTCATTGACTATATCCAGAAGCATGGCTATGGCAACTGGAGGACCCTTCCTAAGAATGCTGGTATATACCCTTATCACGCTTCACGCCTCTTTCCTTCTTCCTTTCATTATTTACTTCCTTTATTGTCTTCTTCTTGTATTAATGGTTGGCTTTTTTTGCTGAATTGGCTTCTTCTGAACATTATTAGGGTTGCAGAGATGTGGAAAGAGCTGCCGTCTCCGCTGGACCAACTATCTCCGACCAGACATCAAACGAGGTCGTTTCTCTTTCGAAGAGGAAGAGACCATCATTCAGCTCCATAGCCTTCTCGGCAACAAGTAATTAATTGTTATTAATATATTAATATTCTTCTTTCTCTCCTCATGCATACATATATACAGTTCATTATTTTCATAGTTACTGAGATTAATTAATGAATTTATTGTTGTGAAGGTGGTCGGCGATTGCTTCTCGTTTGCCCGGAAGAACAGACAACGAGATTAAGAACTACTGGAACACTCACATTCGTAAGAGGCTTCTTCGCATGGGGATTGATCCTGTGACTCACTCCCCACGCTTAGACCTCCTGGACCTCTCTTCCATTCTCTATGCTTCATCTTCTTCTTCTTGCTCTTCCTCCTCCCAACAACTCAACCACCATAACCATCTCTCAGCAAGCCTGCAACTTGGTGACCTTCAATCTCCTTTCCTTAACCCACACATCCTCAAGCTAGCCTCTTCCCTCCTCTCATCTCTACGAAGAGATCACCACCACAACCTCAGCTTCTGCAACCAACAAATCCCAGATAATACATCACTGTTCCAAGAAATGTCCTTTCCTGATCAATCCCAGCCAATGGTTCAGCCCAATGTGGATCCTTATATTTCTTCAAACTTCACCGAGCTTGGTGATTGGCAAACGAACAACATTAATGGCAGTGAGATAGCTTCTTCCTCCATCAATAATTCTGATACTCTAACACAGGACTATATTCCTGAGTTGTTACCGAGCTTCCAATATTACAACAGTTCTGATAATGATCATCTGTATCAGAATCTCATGGACCTTCAGAATATTAACAACAACAACTTCGGCTTGGCCTCAGTTCAATCTACGCCGTCGAATTCGAATTCAACGTACATCAATGGATCATCAGGAGGCAGCAGCAGCACGGAGGATGAGAGAGAGAGCTATAACAGCAGCAACATGTTCAATTTCGAAATCCCTGCTGAGATTTTAGACGTTAATGACTTCATGTAATGTTATTGTAATTAGAGAGCAACAAAATCAAAGGTTGATTCTTGCTTATATTATAGCAGAATTATGAACCTTCCCCAAAAAAATACCACCACATACAGCTTGTGGATAGTGCTCCCATAATGCCTGTAACATTTTCTAATCTTTTTCATTGGTATTATTGAATCATTAGTTTATATTTCATTGCTAAAGATTTTCCCTTGTTTCCTATCTGTTCCTATCTGTTTTAGAAAGTAGCAACATTATCCACCACCAAATATTTTTTTAATTAATTCAAAGTTTCCATTATTGCCAAGATACTGATGTAGACAATTGTTTTTCCCTCTGTGGTAAAACATTACATCAACAAGATTACCTAAACAAATCACTAAACCCATAAAAGGTATATATAAACAAGAAAAGAAAAGAAATCAATTCCATCACTTCGAAGCACATGAGCACCACATCGTTTGAAAAAAGGGCAAATGATGAATATTAAAATCCAGAACTGTGCATATATGTGATGTGTTAATTGGTTGTGAACATTTTTTTTTATCAGTGGCGTCTAGGTATAACAATTATTTGTTGGCGTTGTTGGTATTGTTTTTATATTTTGCTGTTTCTTTGAACATCATGAGGAGAAGAGATTGAAGGAGACAAATTAAAGTGAAGGAGAAGGCACACGGATATAGAAACGAAAGTGGCATGAGAGATCCCGACAGGGAGTCCATGATTCCGGCGAAAGTCACCGGAGGGTTTACACGTGTCCGTAAAATGTCGTATTGACGTACGAATGAGTAATAATAATTGGAAAGTTATATATGATTTATTGATATTATTATTATTATTATGGTGCATGGGAAGGGGTTTTGACTAAATGACCTGGATGCACGTGGCGACGCAGGAGTCGCGACACTTTGAATCATTGTGGGGTCCACACATTGCTTTTATTGAAAAACATGGCGTGCCGCTCGCCTGCTTGCTCGCTTTTTTTTTTAAAAAAATTATTTTTATTTGATGACTAGCGGGTGGATAGCATTAATTGCGTCAGCACTTAGGGACACGTGGACTCGATAAGACGGGAGTGGGCCCGGTTCTTTGATTGGGGAAACCGGTAGAGTCGGAGCACGCTACAATCATGTTGCACACAAGTAGAGATAAAATTTCTCTAACATACTTATTTCAATTTGTATAAAATCATTCTCATAGTGTTCCAACACCCACAAAGCCTGTCACACGGAGGTTCTTACTTCTATCCCATTCCATGGACGAAAAGGCGTAGGATTGTATTACTCGCCGAGTTTCTGATGAATGAATCGTGAATGTATGATTTGGGGGGGGGGAATGGATAAAGATGAAGATCCGGCCACAAGTTTAGTTCTTTGTTTCATAGTAGAATTTGGTTGATTACAATTTGCTAAACCAAGGGCTTAGGAAGCTACACAGCACTTCACTTAACCTCTTACCGATAATCAAAATTATTCACAGGTAGCCCTCTCTAACTGGATGATCCATGATTGCTATACACTGTAATATTTCAATTAACCTCCTAGTAGTCAACCATCCCTAACAAGTAGTCCCCATTGATTGATTATTTTTTCACGAGAGCGCCCTTGACTTTTCTAATAGAAGGCTTAATTGTAACGTGTTAATTCGTTGTCATTTATATCAACGACTTTTAGCTTGTTTGGAATAATGTTTCCAAAAGTCAAACATCCATTCAACAGTGTTTTTCCGTACAATGAGATAATCTTCTCCATATATTTACATTGGTTTATGTAAAAGCACTTCTCTACCGCGTTTCTAAACGGATACCATAACTGTGATTACATCTATATAGCACCAGAGAGAGGGATGCATGGTGGGCAATGGAAATTAATTTGTTTTCCCAAAAAAACAGAGACTGAATAAGAACATGCAATGGTGCGCCGAAATTTGTGCAATACAAAATATTTGAGTGCATACGAAAGACTGTGTAACCGACAAAAAAGAATATACGTACTACCTAAGTTGTATGACCGATGAAGAACTAAAGCATATATAGGCAATTAACGATCTGTTGGTAAGAACTAAGAAGAGAACAAGAAGGTGTATATACCAATGTCTCTGTTTGTTGGAACGTATTCAATAGTATTTTTTCATAAAACAAGATAATCTTCTTTACATATTTACCTCGGTTTATGTAAAAGTATTTCTTTACCGTATTTTCAAACGGGCACAGTATGTGCGAGTTGCAAAATTCTGTGATCATAAGATCTTGGCTCTGCATGTTTCCATATATCGACAATGATATTTCATATGTCGTTTTGGGTTTGGAATTGTTCTCCAAAACACACACACACGTACGTCTCTAATTTTATGCAGCACGTGTTAAATATTTCAAGAAAAAAAAGAGCAACCTTTTAGTTCATAACCCTGTAAAGTTTCCTTTTTTAACCAAATTTGGAACAGCCTCTAGAGTTAATCATGTCTGCCGCCGGTGCACTGATTAATCTCATTCTTAGATGTAAATGGCTTGTTTTTATCCCAGTTGGGAAATCTTAAGCAAGAGACAAAAAGCATAGGCTGTGATTTTAATTACTACTTTTAGGATTAGGAGACTAATTATATCCTAAAGCCAAGTACAGTAATTCATCTAAAATTGACTTTTTTTATTGAGGTAATTAGTTAATATTTAGTCGGTTTATATCCTCAATTCTTGAATACCTTAACCCAATCAAATTATTTTCTTTGCTCTATTTATATGTACAAGACAAACTTAATAGATCGACCATTTGACCCGACATTTCCAAATTCAATAAAGCCACGTTATTGGGATTTCATCGTCACCTTCTTGTGTCTGCAATGTATTTAAGTGCGTTAGAGGGTATTTTTTTATTGGCATTCTTGCAGTAATGTTTTTAGTGTATATATATTTTTTAATCTGTATGTATAATTATACATAAATAAATAATTTAATAATGGGTTAATGTTCAATTTTATTCAAAAAAAATTTCACTCATCTGCATTATTGCCCCAAAAGTTTTTCTACAAGTAATGTGGCCCCCAAACAACAATAGCAGTTTTGCCCCGATCATCATCCAACTTAAATTTGACTGTTAATTAATCAAATATGCTAAGATGTTAATCCAAATGTTATCCATATTAATTTTGTTGAGTTTAGGAGCAATGTTACCTTTGGAGTTTTCAAATTGTAGTAATTTCACTTTGGCTTTTATTCAAGTTAAGTTTACTTGTTAGTTCACCAAATAGGTTTTTGTGTCATTCACTTCATTTTCCCCAAGCTAGATTTATAAATGAGGAAAAAATTTAAAAAATTCATCTCATCTAAAATATTGGAGAAAATCAAATAGGAGAAAGTATCTTGTGGGTGAAGAGAAAATCAAGGAGATGGCCAACTATTCATGCCTCAATGTGTAACACATCAAATGGTTGCTAGCGGCCTTGTTCTTAGTAATATCTGGTTAATAAATGGTTAAACTTGATCTGGATAACTATCAGGGCGATATTGCTGCAATCTAGAGATAAATTTGCACCTTAATTAACAAAAACGATGCGAATGGTATATGCATTTACCAGCTCAACGTATTTAAAGACTTAATGGTCAAATTTAACTTGGACAATGACAAACAAAATTGCTACGATTTGTTAGCTTCCAAGGTAACGAAATTGCTCATCGAAAAACTTTTGGTACAATCTAAGTGAAAACTTTCATAAAATTTTTTTACCCAACCTTTTATAAATTTCATTTGATGAAAGCGAAGCATATCTAAGCGTGTTTTCATATGGGGAGAAGGTTGAACCATTTAGATGGCCAGCCACAGCATACCGAAACACGTGGAATAAATAATCTAGAACCTGTAGTAGATACATACAGATGTAATAATGATACTCATGAATCATAATTGAGAGGAGAGTGATTGAGGTATATATACATGAATAAGTGATATGTTGTTGAAGGTAATCAAACTCTCGAAGGATATATATATATATATCGAAAGGTCTCTTTCGGGGTGACTGCTTCCACAGGGCAATTAAAAGCTCCATATCCTACTTGTGTCCTAGGACGTGAGCTTTCCATCATGCATACGTAAACAAATTAAACAAAATAGATATATTGACTTTTGCAGACACACCAACAGTTGTATATCGCCATTTTACTTTACAAGGTTCCATCTTCAACTTGTCTGTAGAGAGAGAGAGAGATAGAGTGTGTGTGTGTGGATATTGATGAAGTGATCTTTGATGATGAGTTTGACAAGGAAGCCGACCACATGGAATCAATCAAAAGGCGTCCAACCAGGCAGCAGCAAAACAGAAAGCGAAAAACACAGAAAAAGACAAATGATTCTATATCTATTATTAATTTGGTTTGTGTAATAATAATGTACGGTATGATTCATTTGAATCTATGTACTTAGAGACCTTCGTTTTCTTTTCCTCGACCGCCCAAAGAAAAATCCCTGCCCATTCAAAGTTTCTGAATTGCAGCTACATATATACTCTTAAAAGTCACTTTCTGTTGTCTCTCTTCCTTCCTTATCTCTCATCGATCTCTCTCTAATTTAATTCCCATGTTCTCTTTCTTTCTTTCTTCATTATCCATTAAATATTGTGCCTGGACTTCATCCACTTGCAGATCTAACAGTGTAAAACATGCCCTATATCTGAAACATTACGGAGTGCGCATATATATATATATATATATATTTGCTTATCTGCTTCCCAAATGCCTTCAACTGTTAGTTCTGAGAAAGTTAATTGAGACCTGATTAGCTTGATTAGTTAGTAATGGAGAACTCAAAACACCCAATCATGAACGTAAAACTATTTGTAGCACCTTGATGTTAGGTATGACTGGTATTATGTTTAAGCCTTATTACTTTAAGTAAGAGATATATATATATATATCAATCAATTTTGAGATTCATACATGCAAATTTAATCCAGAACAAGTTTTGTATTATTGTGTTGTAAGAGTAGAGACAATAAAGTCATAACAACTACGTAATTGAAGGGGGAAAACGGGACTCATTATTCCAAAGACGTACGTCTTTTTGTCAAATTGGGTCTGACAAACATGGGAAATTTTAAAACTAAACGATTCAACTCTATTCTTAACAACCCTATCAGATAAAATGTTTCACGCACTTGTACAGAAAGCATATTTTTTCCCGGTATGAAAAAACACGAGTGTGATTTTTTATATAATATATATTTAATGAACTTTATAAAAGTTATTAATCATTACTTTTGAGTTTTGATCAATATGATTATCTGCATAAAATAATTTGTTTTCTCATTCTGATGACATTTAGATAAAGTTTCCATCATTGAATAAGATTTTTTTAAAAATCCTTTCTCTAACATGTTTTTTCCTAGTGTTCAGACTTCAAAGTAAATTCACAGCCATATTCGAGAGGGGAGAAAAAAAATAAAAGAAATCCATGTGTTGTTGACCAAATATATGTAACATTAACTAACAACCTTTTTTTTTTGTTCTGTTGCAGATGTAGGAGCAACTATATATATATATATATATGTTGCTTCTCTTGATGAGACTTTACTCAGGGGCTACTACCCAAAATGTGACCTAAAATTTCTTAAAACTTGGGTCAACCTTTTAGAGAGAGAAAATACTTTTTTCCCAGTAGAAGTTCAACTTTCGTATGATTTAAAAGTGCATACCTAATTAAGCCTTTAATTAGGACTTGGTTATGCAATGGCACATGCTTTTCCTTAATTTTTTTTCTTCCTTTTCAGGCCACTTTTGATTTTTTTGCATTTTATTTGTTGGATTAGTCAGAAAGTGGGGGAGTTTTATATTGTGGAAAAATCTTTAATTTGATATATGCTTTACTTTGAAGATAAATCTACCGAAGACACACACAGACACATATTGGTGTTTATACTTTTAGGGATACCGTATTATCTATCATCGGCTCTAATGATAAACATAATTTATTTAATTAAATAGTTGTCACCGTTTTGAGATTATAATAGATATAATAATTTATATATACTATATTGAATTAATACAATTTTTTGTTCCTCAAATTTTAAATTAGTGGTTTCAATCTCTCAGGTTTCATTTTATTTTAAACAATAGATCTCATAATGTAATAAAAATATGGATAATTTTGCCTATTGAGGAATTAAAACCATTGGTTTTAAACTCGAAGGAAGTATTAACCCTTATTATTATTTTAAAAGTTGGGGTAATCACTCATACAGCATACGCTTTTCCCATGTTTTTTAACCTTCTTGCGTTTATTTTCTAGGGGACGTTCATATGGACGACATCAGAAGTATCCTTATTTAACGATATGTTTTGTAATAAGGGTGATCATGGAAATAAAAAAATTTATGAAAATGAAAAAAATAGGGAAAATTAGCCTTTTATCCCTTAACTTTTGACCTGATTGTAACTCAGTTTCTGAACTTTCATTCGGTAAAATTTAGTTTATGTAATTTTGATTCGATTGTAACTCGATCCCTAAACTTCGACCCACTACAATTCATCCCTATAATTTTAACCATTTTATAATTTAGTCCATAATTTTTTTTAATTATATGTATGATTTATTTTCTAAAACATATGGACTAAATTATGAAATGATTAAAATAATATGAACTGAGTTGCAGTGAATCAAAGTTAAAGGATTAAGTTACAACTGAGTCAAAACTACAAAAACTAAGTTGCACTGAGCAAAGTTTAAGACTGAGTTATAATTAATCTGGGTCAAAAGTTGATGGATCAGAAGATTAATTTTCCCCCCAAAAAAATATCAATATCCCATTTTTATGGTAATTGATGTATAGGGGTAATTATTACATCATAGATAAAAAAATATAAATGTAAATAGGTAATATTTCTAAAACATTGTCAACGTTTTTTAGAAAAGAAAAAAAAAAGTAAACCTAATCTTAAGAGGAGTTGAAATACATGTCCCAGGTTGAGCAAAATGATCAGCTTTCTCTGTGCTTTGAAAAAACCGAAAGAGCCATCAAGTTAGCTTTCATAGTCACATTCCCAGAGCCCTAATGGATAAGATCATCATCACCATAATCACAAAGTCTTCACATATTTTACAGAAGATCACGCATGGAACAATTTGGCATGCATAAAAAGCACATTCAGCATCACAAGAGGGAAATTGGTCCCGATTAATTTACAAGTTTTTTAGTTTAAGTTTGCGTGAATGCTTAAATCACCATTTAGATGAGAGATTGTAGAATGAAAGGAATTTAATGTACTAAGATTGAGATCATGCTTGTTTGGGAAGTATGGTGTGTTCCATTGCACACAAGTTGAAATAAAACCACTCTCATATATTTACCTTGGTTTACGTAAAATCACTTCCAACGAATCTGCTATGCCCTACTAGAAACGACTCAATGGGCATATTTCTTGGCAAGGGACGCTCATTAATGAGCTGAAGAGATGATAGTTCTTCATGAGCTCAATCCTGGTTGGAGCGTCCAATTGCAGGATGATATGTTGTAGAAATATATTAGTTGGTAAGAGTGTAGTCTCAAGTTTTAACTTGCCTTTTGATATTGAAAAAAAAGTTTTAACTGGCCAGGTATAGTGAAAAAAAGGGCATCGAGTTTTATATAACATACCCAAACAAATTTATATTAACACATTAAATGTGGGTAAATTTCGTGGTAAAGAAGATCCAAACCTTATTCATCAAAGTCACGGGGGGACTAACTATTTTTCAATTGACTCAAATCATCTTAAGTTTCTTCTCGTACAATGCAAATCAATTTTTTCTAGGTACATGCATGTATCATTTTATTGGAAATGATCCTAATCAAGTTACTGTTAAACACTAAACGTAAGTATCTCTTAACAGAAATTTTAAAATTGGCTCATCAAGTTACTTGATCTAGCCCATTCCGTGGGGACAATCCTTTTTCAGATTTTGTTAAACGTTAAATGTGAAAATCTCTTTCAGTGGGGATTAGAATATTTGTTGATGGACCGGCTTCTTTTGTTTGACGCAACCTTGTTAGTTGTGCTTTTTTTGTTGCCAGCCCGATTTCCGGAGCTTCGCCTCTACTAATTCAGACTCGACCTATGTCGCACACCCGGGAAAGGTGTGAAGATCTCCCAATGGTTGCTGCTGCATTCACAAGGCTCGAATTCGAGACCTTGTTTAAACTGGAACGAGCCACTTTCTACTCGATTCAACCAACCGTTGGTTGTTAGTTGTGCTAATCAGTTTAAATAAGCTATACAAATAAACACTTCGGGCCAAATATTAAAATCTGGATTAGAAGGATCACAAAAGTGGTTTTGGGAAGTATCAGCTTGGAGGCCCAATAGCAATAAATGGATTATAACTAAACTTCCGGGTCATATAAAAGACGGTCTTTTTTTTCCTGACGAAGCATGCCCATATAATATTTCCTCGGCTTACTATTAGAATTTGGACATCAACTGTAATCAAAAGAGAGTATGATTGGACCGACTACTGAAACAGAAGTTCAGTTATATTTGATTATAAAAGTCTAACTTTGAATCTTACCAAGTTTCAAAATTGACTAATCGTAGAGTTTTCTAATAACTATGGATGT
>JANTPZ010004345.1:0-14408 GCA_025593235.1 Vachellia pachyceras
ATGGATTCCTTAAGCGATTGATTGAGTATTTTGAAGAGAATGGGGAGTATCATAGTGCATCTGAGTATCAGGATGAATAGACATAACCCCCATTAATTGAGATTGCTCTTGTCGCTTTATTTCAAGACCAATCTGTTGCATGGGGAGATGTTGCCAATAGGCCTAAGCTGGTTTCTTGTATCCTTCTTATGCTTTTATGTGGAATGTAAGAAATTTGATAATTTATATGAAACCATTTTCTTTTTTGTCATTATATATTTACTGATTAAAAAAACATGTAGAAGTAGACATTTTAGGCTCCAATCTCATCCATTGCTATTTTCATTCATGTTTTGTCAAAAATGAACTTCACCAAGGTGAAAGTAATAGAACAAAGTTGAAGCTCGAATTTTCTGAATTCACATCCACAAAAATGCCAAAATTATGTCGAGAGACGTGATTAAAGGATGGCAGAAACGGTGGTGGTAGAACTTGTAGCATCCGATTCATTGATTTACTTTCTCCGTGCTGATTTTTCATTAGCTCCGCTTATTAAAGGCAGTGACTGGAAGTTATTTCTTCATAAGTTCCAAATGGAAGTGGAGAAGGTAAGGCCTTCATTCATATCATATGCTTGGAAATGTGATGCTTCAAGTCCCTGGGGATCTACTATTCCATGCTTCTCGATCATTGAAGATGAGGATCAAGTGGCAACCAACACCACTGTTATAAAATGTATTGGATGGTCATTTTCAAGGGAATAAAGCAATATATATAGATAATCTTTCATGTAGTCACAAAACGTGCTGGCCTATTTTACATCCTCCAATCCCACCATCGATCTAAACGCGAGCATGCGAATATCTTATCTTTTCTAGTCCTTAAAGTACATACAATCACCTACCTAATCATTATCTTATCTTAGTTACTCTCCATTGTTTATATAATAGGGATCATTTGACCATTTCTTTATCATGACTGGAATTGGACCAACAACTATATACCCCCCTTGTCTGTTTTCTTCACATTCATCTCAAAAACCATCAGTGAAGAGGGTAAAATAAAGAAAACATGACTGGCTCATGTGAAGCCTATTTTCTCCTAAACACATTTACATTATTTGATTATAGGAGGAACCGGTCGTTCCATAAAGTTCGGGACTTTGGGTTTAGTTGGCGAGGGGATCCCTCACAATGTAGTCTCGAATAAAAAATATTTATATTTTCATCGATGTGACACAACAATGTCGCTTGTTTTCATAAATAATATGCTTTGGCTTGTTGCCCTTCGATACCATAATCTCTTTCCTACTGTTTAAGAGATGCAAGGACCTAATCTATGATGTCTTTTCTGCTTTAAATCCAACGTTAGACCATATGGATTGGTCAGTGAACCAAGGATAAGAAAAATATATATCAAACTAGGCAAGTGTTTAATTTCATAAAAACTTGATCGAATCACGAATGCTTGTGGGTAGATTACATTCCCACTCCTGGTTTTGTCAGTACATGGGAGGCCACTTTAGGAGGAAAAACAGAGCAAGACCCACAGATCTAAAGCCTATTAGATACTCACTAGGCCATATCTTTCTTCTATAGAGGATCTTTCAATATGCCGAAATAGGCACAGAATGTGGGAATGAATCACACAAATCACAATGTAAATGAATTCAATTGCCATGATCCATGTTGATTAATAGACGAATTTTAAGAGAACAAGATCCACATGGAAGAATCACTGAACCTGGCAAACTATCAACAGTAAGTAAAGAAATCTCACCACCATCACTCAACAATGAATACCCCATTTTCTTCAATTCTATGGAGTCTATGGTGAAGTAATCGCCACATCTGCACTGGTAAGAGAGATCCAGTGCTTCTCCAGCTTGTTCAATGATCATATCCTGCAAGCTTACATCTTCTGCAACATCTGCAGCCAATGCATCCTGCCTTGAGCCCCACAGATCGTTGTCGTATATTGAACGAGAGGTTGAATTGCTGAGAATTTCCCATGCCTTCTGTACAGAGAGGAATCTGTCTCCTGATGTTTGTTGATTGCTTGACATGTCAGATGTCTTCAATAATTTATCAGGATGTAAATTGAGTATGGCACTGTGGTAACAGGCACGGATCTCTTCGTAACTTGCATCTTCCTTCACATTCAGTACATCATAAAGGGTTTCCTTATGGGCATTCTTGTCCAGAAACATAGCTGGCTGCTGCTAGTTCTCAAATAGCAGCCTGTGAATGTTTCTAGATCAAATCTGAACACGCCCAAGAAATATGCAAAACATTGCATTATTACCTAACAAACATGTATTATTGTAATTGTAATCAAAGCTAAAAACATATAACGCACTGATGACTGAGGGGGGTCCAATGATATTCCAGCCAGTTTTTAATTATCATATTGTTCATGAATTAGACTGCAGAGAACAATTAGAGGGAACTGACTAGTAATCGCAATCAGGAGAGGATTAAAACTATTGGTGCTAGAGAGCCTGAACGCGCTTATGCTGGAAAGACAAGCTCTCCCTTCGGGCCCAATAGACTTCGTCAGGAATCACAGGGAGCTCCCATAAATTGGTATCAGCTTGGGGTTCTAAAATTTGAGGTCTGCCGCTACCTACGAAGATTGAGGTATTCAACAAATCCATTCGTTGCTCTTTAAAACATTAAACTTCTAGAAGCATTTTCCAGTTTACCATAGGGGAGGAAACAGATCAGGCCTATTTTGTGTGATCTTGGCCTATGGTCTACTACAGGCCTTTATTTCAGGACTAAGTATGGCCTAGAGCCTTCAAAAAAGCAT
This sequence comes from Vachellia pachyceras, assembly GCA_025593235.1. Lineage (NCBI taxonomy): Eukaryota > Viridiplantae > Streptophyta > Magnoliopsida > Fabales > Fabaceae > Vachellia > Vachellia pachyceras. The sequence goes on from JANTPZ010004345.1 coordinate 2,791, forward strand.
GTTTTTTTATAACAGCTAACAAGATACAGGCTTAAGCCTTCAAACAAGTCTGGGCCTAAAACAAGCCAAAGCCACCTAGGCAAAAAATAGTCATAAATCATAAAAATCAATTAAAATCATTCAAAATACATAAAAAAAAATATATATTATAATCTAATTAATCAACACAATACAACCAAATACAACAATTTAATAAACACGAAATGTATATTATTACAACAATTCTTCAACACCAACAAGATAAAGCATAACCAATAACAGCAAAACAACAATTCTTAGTGCACATAAACAATTTTCCACAAAACAAATGCTACAATGAAGAGATATATCAAATGAATTTGAACTTGCAAGTTTAGCACAGTACAGTAATAAGGAGTTTTTAAACCAAGAAAAAATACCACCATAAGAAGGTTGGAATATCTGTTTCCTCCAAAGGTAGTTATCACATTTTTCTCCTTTTATTTTCTTCCACTAACATTGACAATTTATGTGCGACCCCAAATAAATCTCATTCTTGCAGCGGTGCAACTCATGTACACTTACCAAACAGTAGTGGCATCACAAGCAAAAGAAACTGAATAGAGCGTACGCAATAATATACCACAAGAATGTGAAATACTATTAACACACCAATTAAACAAATACAACAGGATATATATAGGCCTCAAAAGGTTGCATAATTTGAGCTTGCTCACGGACAAAATGGTATAAATACATGTTCATAAATAAATGAAGGTCTGGTTTGTAGAGAGAAAAGCACATTAATGATGATATATATAGAGAGATAGAGGGAAGCCTTGAAGCTAGCATTACAAGTGCTTACAATGGATTATAATTCACCAATTAATATTACAAGTGTTTATAATTTACCTCAATGTGGTTAACTGGCATGTAAATAATGGATTCTAAATAAAGTAAAGCATAAAAAAACTTTGAAACCCACTGACCACTGAATTTAAACTAGCAGAAAATGACCATGAAGCTCAAACTAGAAAATCTTAATTTCAGCGTACAGATGCATACTATTAGTTGTGTTGAAATGAGCAAAAGTTCATAGCAAAAGACAGAGGCTTAGTTGTAGATCCAGAAAATACTAAAAATGAAGACGTAAAGGTTCAACGTTCAAACTTCCACGTCTAAAAAACAAAATTATCAAGTGCTCCTCCGGTACTAATTGTAGAGAGAAAAGCCTTCTTTGCACAATGGTGAAGTTCAACACTATCAAAGTCTTCTTGTCTATGGCTGCCAACCTCGATTTAGAGAAGGAAGTGTACATGCAGGTCCCAGAAAAAGTATTAGCTCCGCAGAATTATGTTTGCAAACTAAGCAAATCCCTATACAGCCTGAAACAATCTCCACGGGCGTGATTTGAAAGGGTTGCTAAAGCAGTTAAGAAGTTTGGATATACTCAAGGGTAGGCAGATCATACCCTATTCATCAAGCATGATGATGGCAAGATAACTATTCTGATTGTGTATATGGGTGATATAGTCATAACCGGGAATGATGAGTCGTTTATCACTCAACTCAAGAATGCCTTAGCAAGGAGTTTTAGGTCAAAGTCCTAGGACAAATGAGGTAGTAGCAAGGACTAGGAAAGGGATCAACGTGTCACAACGGAAGTATACACTTGATTTACTTCAAGAAACAAGGATGCTAGGGGTGAAAACAGATGAGACTCCAATGGAAGATTCGTGCAACCTTGAAGTCAAAATGAAAGGATAGATTCTAAGGTATAGACGACTGGTAGGCAAATTGATATACTTAACTCACACCCAGCCAGACATTAGCCATGCAGTCGGAGTGGTAAGTCAGTTCATGCACCAGCCTCAAGAAGAACATATGACTGCTATTTACAGAATCTTAAGCTACCTCAAACTCAATCATGGAGGAGGAATTTATTTTGAAAGGGGAAGCGCCAGAAATATAGAAATCTAAACTGATGCAGATCATGCTAGATCTGTGGATAACCAAAGATCAATAACGGGTTATTGCACATATTTTGGGGCAATCTTGTCAACTAGGAAAGCAAAAAACAGACAGTGGTATCCAAAAGCAATATTGAAGTTCAATTAAGAGCTGTAGCTATTGGGTTATGTGAAGAAATCTGGCTCATCAGACTTCTAAAGGAGCTAAGAATCCTATATGCAGGCCCCTTGGACCTCTGGTGTGATAATAAGGTACGCATAGAGAAGACCAAGAACCCAGTCTATCAATGAACAAAACATGTCGAAATTGATAGGCACTTTATCAAAGAGAAAGTTGAAAGTGGCATCATCATATTGAATTATGTACTATCAGCAAACCAAGTTGCAGACATCATGACTAATCCTCTTCCCGAGTCAAATTTGAAGGACTTTGAAGCAAGTTGGGAATGATAGCCATATATTCTCCAACTTGAGGATGAGTGTTAGAAATCAAATTTGAATCGTATCTTTTCCATATTTATTCCCTATAATCTTGCCTAGGATTAGGAGAGAATAAATCAACTTTAATCTCTTGATTGTAATTACTAATTTTGCTCCCTCTGATTGAGCTCTAGCACCTATTTATTGTACCCCTTCCTCTTAATAACACACAACTATGAGAGCAATTCATTCTCTAACATAATATCAAACCTATTTTTGATGTGTTTCCTACCATATGATTTCCTCGTTTTTTTTCATTGAAAGCAATGAGAATGTCATCCCGCCCTTGTTTCATAAAAGATGCTCCTAGGTGTTTTTTTTTAACAAATTTGATCAATGCATTCCTTAATAAACACCTTGATGGATCTGTCATCCATAATGCTTAACATTTTTCTTTACCTTTACCTCTGTCGTTATTCATATTTCTAAAATCACCACAATAATCCAAAAGATACACAATTATGTTGGGAAAAAAGTGAAGACTTGCAAATTTAAAGCTTACTACTTGTTTGTCACTATCTAAAAAAATTGTTTTAAAACACAAAGCATATCTTACATGTTCATTTTATACAGTATAAAAATCACTGAAATAAATAAAACTAAACTGTCCCTTCACAAATCATTCAACATGAAAATTAAATGAGAGATATTCCTTCAGCCACGAGTTCTATACCATATCAAATAAGTGAATACTACAAATCAACCCATGGCATCAAACAATTTTTTCTTTACATATATGCCATCAAATGTACAAGGTCTTCAATACGACAAATCAACCCGTGGCACACTTCTGAGCCCAGCTGTGAGCAGTGGCTTCGGAATATTTTATATTCAATCACAATCTAAAAACATTTACTCAAAGCTAAAAACATTTGTTAACCGGCCAACTCAGAAGCTGATCAATAAACACCCCCCCCAAAACAAATTCAATCATGTTCTTTTCATTTAATCAAAAACTCAAACTTGATAGCTATATATTTTATTCCAAACAAGCTCTTTTAGATTGTATAGAACAAAGCTAAACATATTAACCAGCCAACTCTCCACTTAAGCCTCGAACCATTTTTAGCCGATCAATGTGCTTAAGATGATTCAGAGAATTGAAAGGAAATACAAGGTAGTGTTCGAATGTCAACTAAGAAATGCAAATAAAGTAACCAATTCCAGCCAAATCTAACTCAAGTTTGTAAAATTATCCAAAGACGTTACGGAATCAGCACAAATACAGCGCACCATTGGAAATCTAACTCAAGTTTGTAAAATTTTCCAAAGTGATGTTACGGAATTCAGCACATATATAGCACAGCATTTCCAATACTTTTCATCTACGAACAACAATTACGAGTATCGCTGTAACAGAGGATCATAACATGTCTTTGTCGGACCCAAATAAGCCAGATCAAGTTCGTCATCCCAAATTCTGGAAAGACAAAAAGGGGAGGGAAACCCACCAAAAAAAAATTCCAACACTCGCAGAAACAGCATCAACAGTGTCCGGAAACACTGAGATCTGAAACTATAATCAGCGGAGAATGGAGAGGAACCTCAGCCTCCTGAGGAATCACTAAACACAACAATTACTGGAAAACAAACATCCACCTTATGAAAACAATTCAGCAAGATCACTAGCAACTAAAAGAAACATGACTCAAATTAGCACATTCAAGAATCCAAACTCAGAAATTGAAGGAGAGAAGTCGAAACAGTACCAACCTGATTACTGAGGGAAAACCCCACTTGAGATGCAGACCCGCACGTCTCTCTTCACGGAGATCAATAAACAAGTAGATGGGTGGGTCAGTTTAGCATAATCTTTTCCTACCTCCCTTGTACTTTCTCTGGGGCAGTGAAGACAGAAACTGTGGAGAGAGAAACTGGGTTTTTGATCTGAGAAAGCAAGCTTGCTTGAGGAATCTGTTTCAAGTGGATTAGCAGCGCAAGAATGGAGACCCCGTTTGTGAGATTTCACAATTGATCATCGCCAAGGGTCTGCGTGTGTGTTAGCATCGGCGAAGGGAGAAGTAAGCGGTTACTGTGATGATTGTCCAGAATTTAAAATTTTTATTTGCCCATTTTCTCAATCACATATCAGTAATATTTCTCGTAAAATTATCATTTTATACTAGTACAGTGTGTGTATATGTCACTAATTATTTTTTTAGCATTTACAACTTTTTCATAATATGTTGCATTTTTATTTTAATAATTTTAATTTTGAAATTTCTTTATTAAATCATCACATTACACGAATACAATATAAATATCTATTATTTAATAAAAATTCATGATTTTTAAACCATTTTATATCCAAACTTATTTTTCACTTGATAATCCAAACAATTTTCAATTTTATTTTGTTCAAAAAATTATCATAAGATAAAATACAATATATGCATGCATTATTTAATGAGATTCATGTCATTTTAAGTCATTTTCTACCAAAAGTTAATTTTTCAATGTTTATCCAAACAAGTTTTCCTTTTTAAAAAAAAATAATTTATTCAACATTTATGCAAATGTAAATTACATGGCATCTTCTAACTTCTAATCAGTGGGCATGTTTGTTGGAGTGTTTGGAAACGCACGTTCAACATGTTTTTCTGTAAAACGAAATAATCTCCTTCATATATTTACCTCGACTTGTATAAAAGCGCTTTTTCTACTGCGTTCCCTGTCCCAGCCTGTTAATGATATTGGAAAAAAATGGGAAGAGATGATAAATTTTCCACCACATTAATGGCATTAGAAAGAATGGAAAAGGTGAAGCATTTTTGTCATACATCATTTATGACATTGGAAAAAATGGACGAAAGGGGAAGCAATGGAAGGGAAGGAGAATTTTCAAGCTTATTAAATGAAGGAGTGCAGAACGTGGATAAGGGTGGAAAATGTTCACATTTCATTAAATGGAATGCTGAAAAAAAGAGAGGAGGGAGCAGGTTGTCAGCAGATGAAGAAAAGAAGACAAAAAGAATGAAGTAAAGGTCAAAAAGGAAGCGAGAAAAGAAAGAGCAAGAAGAGAGGCACGGACAAGGAGAAGGAATTATAAATACCTTCACTCTTTCATTCCTCTCGCCATATGCGTTGCTGAGGGAAGGAAGGAGTGCGTCTCTGAGGTCATTTTGTTGAAGATAATTTAGGTAATAAAAATGTTTCCCTGTCCATAGATTACTTTTGTAAATGTTGTTCTATATATATTTATCTTCCTAATGGTAGTAATTTTAATATGATCAGAGAAAATTATATAAGTATTTTAATAAGTTTGAGTTTTGGAAGCATAAGTTTACGATGATAGAGAGGAATTTTAATAGATAATTTTTTACGGTTTAAAATTTGGTTATCACAAGTGATGGTTCTTTCCATGAGATATATATATACACATGCGCGAGTAATTGTGTGTGTATATTTTGAAAAGTTTGGAAGTGAGTACACATGCATACATAAATAGTTGGAATATGGAAAATGTGAAAAGTTGTTTAAGGTGTAACTTTCAAACATTTATTTGAGAGTATTGGTGGACTATAATTAGTGGGAATTAATATTCATTGAAAGATTATATAAATATTTTTAAATAGAAGCTTCAACCATTGTATTTGGAATTTTATAGAGTAAGTTATTATTTTTCAAAGTTATTGAAAAATAATTCAAAAATCAAGAAAAGAAAATAAAAAGTGTAAAGGGTTAGAAATGAGATCAGGAGAGAAAGATGAGATAAATCTAAAGCAGGATAAGTGTATAATTAACGAAAAATTATACGTATATGTTCTTAGGATTTGACATTTGCTTGAGCAACCCGAGGAGGACCAAGAAAGGGGATACCAAGGGAGGTAAAGATAAACAAAAGAAAACAGTTAGAAACCCTTTTTATCTTATTCTTATGTATTAAATTCTACATGATTTTATGTGCCATGTGATGTGCCGTAAATTATGCCGTATGATTTGAGATGAAATCTCATGCCGTAAATTATTGCCGTATGATGTTGAGGTGGGATCTCATAATGTACACTATTGCCGTATATGCAGTATGATGTTAAGGTGGGACCTCATTATGTGTACTATTGCCGTATATGCAGTATGAACATGTGGTTATTTTACATGATTGTGAATTATATATAACTATATGATAAACTGTGGTTTCTACGGGGATTTTCAAATCTTACCCTCCCATTCAACAAAATACAGCAGAGGCGAATAGCTCAAAAGGCAAGGAATTGGTGACAAGGAAAGCATAGAATGGAGATGGAACAGCCCTTTACATACAGTTTGAATTAATTAGAAGTTTAAGGTTTTGTTTTAGGCATGGATAGCTTAAATGGTTATGGATATTTTATTGTATAAATTATGTATACAGTAATATAAGACTGAAGGTAGATACACAAGTAAATGTTATTTTCAATGAATAATGTGTAGAAGCAGTTGGGCTATCGTAAGTAGATAAATTTAAAGGACGGTTTTTGAAAGAAAATCTATTTTTAAACTGCAATAAAGAATAATGAATTAAGGTCAAACCAGACACTTTGGATTCAGATGGGAATTTAACGTCATTGAAAATATATTTGAAAAAGTTCAAGAATTTTCAGAAATATCCAATTAAAGAAATAAAGTTATTTTATAAACATAAGTTTTATACACTTAGAACAACTACACCAATAAAAGGGACGTGACATTCCCAAATGGGCACAATTCCTTTTTCGAAAGACATTCGGCCAAAAAACGCTTCATCCACCGCTTATCCAAACATACCCCCAAGTTATGACATCCCAACGGCAATTTATTTTGGGAGATTTATTGTAAGGTCTCAAGGGAGGAAGTTATTTATGAAAATGTCCCAAGGTTGTCAATGACAAATCGAGGAACATCATTGACAACTCTTAAAATCTGTTTATAAATAATTTTATTTCTTGAAACTCACGGTTAAATCTCCCATTTACTTTCTCCTGGACGAAAGCCTGATTTTTATTGCTCAGGTAGCGTCACGTTTGCAGCATAATACATTTCACGAGTGGCAATTACCAACCATGAGAGGAACTCCAAACGCCCGTTGTTGAAGAAGCAACGGAGCTTTTACCCCCAAACGCCCACTGTGAAAGAAGTTTAGCGTATATTTACCGATTATATTTGGAATCACGTTCATATAAAATGAGATAAAATTTCTCTTATATACTTAAATCGATTTGTGTAAAATTATTCTTTCAACGGGCATGAACGCTTTAAATGAAGAGCAGCTTGTCCTTGGATTCTATGAAGTAGCGATCTAAAATGAATGCTTACTTGAAAGACCAGAAATGACAATGATACAATCAAGGAAATGGTTTGAGAAATCTGTGATGCATCACATGCATATTATTTTTACCTACTCCTTAATGTAAAATATAACCTGATGCACAATTTACACTATAAATTAAATCTTATAATTAGAGAGAGAGGTAATAATTTTTTAAAGGGAAGGTTATAATTTTAGAGTTTTTTAAAAATATTTAAAAAAATCAAAATTACATCATTTCAAATCTCATGTAGTGAATGTTAAAATGTCCTTGGATTTATATTGCATATAATGATAAAGAGAAACAAGAAAAAATATTTAAAAAAGTCGTAACACATGGGATGGTGAAAGGAGGCATATTAACAAATTAAAGCTGTTTGGTATCAAAATGCTTTGACCGCCACAATTTCCTCTGTTAGCCTCCTCTTACAGCGTCTCGCAGCAGGGAGCCCTTAATTAGGGTTTTTGTCCAAATTCCAATTCCAGTATATTCAGAGACGGACAACAATAATTGCGATTGGCATTGAGGAAACGGTAACTGACTCCATCAATTCGTTCAACGCATCAAACCTGGAAATAAACAAAAATCAAATTAAGGAGTAATTGGTACGGAGCTAAGGAGGCTTAGAGTATAAGGGGAAGCCGTACGGGTGTTGAAGAATAGTTACAGTACGGCATGAACCAATCGTAAATGGAGGCTTTTGCTGCTGTTGGTATTGAAGATCGTTTACCTTCACTTTTGGCGGTGCAGTTTTGCCTGGCGGCCGTAGAATTTTAATTTCTTTTCTTTTTTTTGCAGCAAGTATTTTAATTAATCCATCCAACACTTGTTTCCAGAAGCAGCACCGAACCCAACACAGGAGATGCTACGTCAAGAGATCAGATTTAATATTTGCAAGGGAGAAAAAGATTCTCTCGCTTCGTCCAGATGTTAGTTAGCCCAACGGGGCAAATGACAAAAGGAAGACGAAGCAATTTATAAAAGGATACATCAACTGCTAAAATGGGGTGAACACTAAACGTTGTAAAAGATAAGGTTTTAAAATGTTGAGTGTTAGTACGCATAGACGAATAATGCCAGGGAGTGAGGTGATAGGACAGTGACGTCGTGTGGTTCCTTTGGAATAGAATAGGGCGATCCGAAGGAATTTTACCAAAACTTGATTTGAAATAGACGACGGGCCACTAAGTAAACAAAAGAGATACGAGGACAAAATTACTTGTTATTGTCAAAAAGGTGGCCCGGGATGATGGTGAGATGTCGACTATAAATTTTAAGGAACCACACCAAATTTTGCTCCAAACCTGCCACCGAAAGCTACTAGATGAGGTTCTTCAGGATTAAAGGTCCCTCTTTTCTTGTCCACCTTTCAATTTGTATCTTCCTTTCCCCCAAAATTCTACCTTATCATTTCACCAGGTTGGCCCCAGCTCGAGAGTAACAACGTCTTTGGCTATCAATTCAAAAGTCAAGGATAACACCGTCGTCATCAAGTATTGATGGGTCGTCGTCATTACTAGATACGCATTCATGGAAATAGATATAGAATATGTATTGTCAATCACCTTATCAATTGGGTTGAAAAAAGAGAGACACGGTGTTACAAAAATATCGCAATAAATTGTACTGAGTTACATGACCAAATGGACCAACCTTCCAATATTCCCTAATCTACCAGCAACACGGCACCCACAATTCTGGATTCCATGCCACTACAGAAATATCAGATGCATTGTCCTGCACTTTCATCCCCAAAACTGGGCCAATCTGGAGTTCCCAAAGAACTTAACCCTAATGACCCTCGGTAATTTCTGTTTCCTACCACGAATATATGAAGGAATAACTTTCTTTAAAAAATGCACCAAACTTTGGCAATAGGCTCTATTACCATGGAACCTTTGCTCATGGCACAAGCAAAACAAAAATGACTACAATAAATGAACCTAAGATTCAAAAGCTTGTCTTCTTGCCCGGCGCTCTCATATCTGAGTGCCCGAATTTGATCCCTCACTAGAGTATACAGCCGCTGCAACACTAGAGACAGCTGTTCCAAATTTCTCCTTAATCTCAGTTGGAGATTCTTTCACAAGGGACTGCACCCATGATAAATCTGGCTCCTCGCTGTTGCTCCCAAACTCAAACGATGATGATCTGCGGATCTTGCCCAATTCATCAGCACTAACAGCCCAATCCAATTTACCATTGGCGGATCCCCATTCTGACCAGGAACTGTCACTGAAACCGGCGGCAGCAGCGCTGTAGCCAAGATCCCGAGAGCTAAGGCTACGAAACTGTTGCTGCTTTTCACGTTGAGCTAGCACAGAAAGCCTAGAGCCCATTGGTGAGATAGGTTCCACGTTACGCGGAGACATCCTTCCTGACGTTTGGAATGAGGCCTGTAACAAAGGGTGTTCAACATTCTTGCATGAAAAATTTGTATTCACAGGTGAAAGCAAGCTTTGCTGCTGCTGAAATTGATTAAGGACAGCTGATTTGTGTGTGGGTGAAAAGACAGCTGAACCCATTGTTGGATCAGCAAACCGAGGGGAAGAACTCTCGGCAGAAAAGAGATCGTCAAGATTTGACGGGGTCAGGGTCTTCATTCGACCAGAGCGGTTTAAGTTGTTAGAATTCATAGACTGCTGGGATAGGCAAGACATCTCATTAAGTAGCTGGTGTTGCTGAACATCATAGTCAGACAACAAATCAAAGTCTTCCACGGGGATATCTCTAGCATTGAGTGAAGATCTCAAACGACTGGAGTGAATATTACTTCCTGGCAAATGCAGATTTGGAACATTAGGTTGAGGCCAAGCAACAGAAGAGTGTGAGGCAGTGACAAGGTGACATAGGTGGAGTGAACGGTGAAGGAGACATGACAGACATTGAACCAGGGGAGCCTGGTAACAGGCTCATGGCTGCAGCAAAATCCATGGCAGAAGATGTGCTTGAGCGTGGTGATGGAAAAGCAGAACCAGTTGAAACATACAGCGGCCTAAGTTCCTCGGCTGTATGGGCAAAGAAGCAAACTCTTCTTGAGCAACTAGTCCCATCCTTGCAGAGGCGGGTCCGATATTGAGCTGGATGCAGCCAGCACTCAAAAACACCATGTGCGTATTCACACATATCTCCTCGACGGCAAGCTCCTTTGCGAAAATCAGGACAAGGAACACAGCTATAATGAAATTTCCTTGGGTCCCTTCTCCGAGCATTTTCCCCAGGGTGGACAAAAGGGCATTCAGTCCAGTCATGTGAATATGCACGTGAACATGGTCGAACCTTGAAAGAATACATTCGGAACTCATCAGTCGAGTAGATGCTGTTTTTGATGTCAGGAAGAGATGGGTCAACAGGATATTCTTTCTTCTCTGATGCAGATAAAGCATTAGCATCCTTTAACTTTAGCTTCAAATGGAAGTCTAGTGTAGAAGGAGAACCATTCTCTGGAGAAGTTGATGGAGGAGGAGAGTTCGAATTTGTTGTAGCCGTTACCACCCTAAGACCACACCCTGCCATGGAACAATCTGTTTGAAGAAGTTCTTCCAGAACAACTTTCACATGTGCAAGCCTGGGAGGTACCACAATAACATCAACAGGATAATGTCCATTGGCATCCACAGAATTTGGATCGGCACCAGCAGCCAGAAGCAGTTTCACCACATCAACGGCATTTACAGCCCCACCTGAAGCCGCACAATGAAGGGCTGTGCTTTGGTCAAGCCCGCATGATCGATTAATATCTGCATCAGATGATGAAAGAATCAACTTGATGACATCAATACTACCGTAAGTAGCAGCAACCATCAAAGGCGTCCGGTGCTCATTGACCATCTGCTTTGACCCCTTCCGGCGACCATACCACAGTCCAACCTCATCTACAGAGGAAGGGTCATGTTCAATTGATCTTTTGAAATCCTCAACGGCATTATTGGCTGCAAGGTCGAGC
>JANTPZ010004347.1:0-12328 GCA_025593235.1 Vachellia pachyceras
ACTGTTCAAAGGTTACAACAGCGTTATCGATTATGTGAATCACCAATTCTATACCGATAAAGTTATGACTCCTCTGCGTTACTTGGAGGACTTCAAGATTCGAGCTTTACAGTTTGATGGGAACAAGTTGCTTCCGAGCTATGAAGTGAACGGAAGGGGAATTCAGGGAGATGCGTTCTTTGAGACCTTAAGCCTGTTGGAACGAAATGGGTTTGAAGTTAACGGTGTGATGATTTTCTCGGCGGATGCTAGCGCTGCTGCGGCCAGAAACTACTATTATGAGAGAAAATCACAACAGTTCTTGCTTAACGCTTCTCATGTATGAAACAGTTTGAGCTGAATGATCATGTGCTTGTTTAGAAGGTTTCCAAAATTTAAACGTAAGTTCAACAGTATTTTTTCGTAAAACGAGATAATCTCCTTCACATATTTATCTCGACTTACATAAAAGTACTTCCCTACCGCTCTCCCAAACGAACCGTATACATAGCTAGAGGCATGTATATGACGATGCGTACGAATATTAAAAAGTTTAATTATTTATATTAAATATGTATTAATTTCTCTGAAATTTCATACCTCATTATGTGTACTAGAGTAACAAACTTGCACCAAACTTTCTTAATGTGGTAAATGAATTTTAAGCTGTTAATTGTTAATTTCCATTTATGTATGTGTCATGAACTAACAAACGATAAATCCAATATGTTTCAATTAAAGTGATGCAACTTTTTTGAGTTTTGAGTATGAATAATTGAAAGTTATACATTATATCACACATACCTATTGAAAGTTCATCAGTCTGGTTAGGGGTGAGCAAATAGACCCAAACCCGCCCAACCCGCCCGCAACCTGTGAAAAAAGATTCATTTAAACACGCCCATTTTAGACCCTGACGGGCAGGTCCAAAACGAGCGGGTAATTCCTTTCGCGGGGCGGGGTATGGGTCCACCCACGGGGTGTCCCGTACCCTCCTGTGATGATAACATTTCATTAATAAAAAAAAGTCTTCGATCGCATTGCATCAGTCATCACACTTTTATCCTTCACTTCAGCTCCAGGCCTCCAACGCAGCTAGAGTTCCAGCACAAAGCACTGCAACACACTCCACTGTCAACAACTCTATGATGCCTCTCAGAGTCTTGGTGCAGCCTCGCCCTGTTACGTCGCCATCGTCTCCTCTCACTACCTGGTTTCCGTCGCCTCACCTCAAAGGCTCGATTGCAGCTCCAGCCTCCACTATCGAAGACTCCATTGCAGTTGCAGCGGCCAACTCGACTTTAGCTCCAACCTCCAGTCCCCCTCTACCGTCTCCCCGAGTCGACTGTAGTTATCCAAGTCTCTCCGGCGCATCCACCCTTGTGCTTCACTTATGTAAGTTTCTTGCCTCACGCCTTCCTTTCCTCTCTCTTTTTTCTTCCTTTTCTTTCTTATTTCGTTTCCCCCAAAAGGAAAAATGGAAAATGTTGAAGACATTGAATGAATGACCTTGAAGCGTTTTGAACTGAATTTTTTTTTCCGAGCACTCGTTTGTGGTGATCAAGAAAATTGAGTTTTTATAGCTCTCGTGGTTTGGGACACACGATTTTGGTGGGGTTGTTACTGCTGTTTAGTGGCTTTAGGCATATTCATGTCACCCAAATATTGTATTCTCTGGCAAGGGTTCTTTCACCTTCTCGTAGATAAGCGTTGAGGATGGGGTTGTGTGTATTGTTTTTGCAGGGTCATCTTAAGATTTCCCCCCCCATCATTTCCGTTTGCTATGCATTGAGTTGGGTTAATAATGACATTTGTTTGGCTTCTAATACTCTATCATTTTATATAGCTGTTGGTTATATAGATAATTTAAATAATCCAAACTTCTCTCATATGTTTGGATATCTTCATGTTTCGATCAGGTTTGAAAATGCTGGGAAAGATTGTTTGTTTAGGCAGAGGAGAGGGGCTAGGCGGCACGGGTAACCCGTTACCCGTGCCTACCTGCCCGTTTTGACCCGTACCCGTGGGTGCAGGTCAGAACGGGTTTTGCCACGGGTACGGGGTGCCCCGTACCAGTGTACTCCCTAACGGGCGGGGCACGGGTTGCCCCCCGGGGCAGGCCCGCCCGCCTGTTGCTCTCCCCTAGTAAAGGACACAAATCGATGAGAAAACCACACTTTAAACATTCGTTTTCTAGTTGAGAAATCCAAAGCATTAGAAGGCTTTTCTTTCAATGAAATATTTCCAAATCCCCACATTCAACTTGTTACAATACCCCTCCTTGAGAGCTGACGTCATGACGACTCCACTTTATAGCATTTCATTCAACTTTCCGTTGATTAGCCTCTTCAATCAGAACCTCCAAAGCAACCCTCTCTGGTTGGCCATTTCTCTTTAAAAACACTATTGTAACAGCCACAGCTATGGAAGAACCATACATCAAAAGTTAGATATTGGAGTTAGAGAATCTAATACCTTAATTATAAGGCTCCTCTTTCGAGGAAACCCAATGTCGGACTTGTTAAATGAGTTTAATAAAAGATATTAATTCATCATAATATGGTAAACAAATACTTGAATCTAAGATGAGGGATGCACTTTTATTTAGTGTTTGACAATGACATAAATTTAATCATTACGAATCCTCTTGTATGATCATACATCATCTCAGCATCCTCCAATTGTTGTTGTATATGTTTAGGAAAAAATTAAAAGAAATTATACTTCCTATAGTTTTCAAACTTTATACATGTATCCTTCCGTATCTATATTTATAAAGCTGAGCTTGAGAGATTTAGTGTTCGCACATGTCAGAGTTAGATTTAACATTTCGATTAAATTAATTAAGGATAAAAGGTGACGGCGATGCTTTGAAAAATATTGCAGCTAATGTAAATTACTCCTATCATATGATTACTTATTGTGTTGAACGTTATTGGGTTGTCTTACCTTAATCTGTGATTTAAAAAGAGGGGATTAGGGAAGTCGCTTTCATATATATATGAAAACAAAAATCATCTAACTTTCAACCACAGTATGAATGGCAGCTGAGTAGTTGGAAGTAATACCGTTGAAACTTTCATATATCCTCATATTGAATTAAAAAATAAAAAGATAAAGTATAATTAAAAAGTTTTGGAATTTATCATAATTAATTATATTAGTATTAAAATCACTGAATTTTTATGACAATTTAATTAATTTCAACAGGTTTACTGATATTCATGGATGTCAATGTGCCAAAAAAGACTTGCATAAAAAAAGAACTTAGATGTGTGTTGAATTAGAGGTGAAGTTACTTTTACAACATAATTTATAATTCATAAAATCGATGTGAGGGAAAACTTTTTTTTTTTTCTTCCATAAACATACCGATGGAACGTTATCGCAAACCATTGGAGAATATCAAGGCTGAGTAGGAGGAGAAGAGGAAGGAGTGAGATAGAGAAATTGTTTTATAATTAAGGTCCCTACGTGTGTTTAATTTCAATATTAAAAAATTGGTAGAAAGTAAACAAATACTTTAAACTATTAAAACTTCAATTTGAAATATGAAAGATAGTGAGGTAGAGGGATTCGAGTGCAATTGTTTAATGGAAGTTATTAATTTATTTACTTTCGGTCCATTCATATCACTTGATAATTATTAATTTAAGGGAATCATTTGCATTATTTTTGTCTCTCTCGCCGATGTCTCTTTCAACTATCGTATTCGTATCTATCGATTTCAGCGTAGAACGCAACACTTCAACAGGTCCTGCCGACATATAGGACCCGTTTGGATTAATTGCAATGGTTGCAGTTATAGCTTTTATCACGTGTAGACGAGGAGTTTTATTTTTAGTTACGTAATTTTTTTAAATAATAATTCAAAAGGCCAATAAACAAGTCACCGCTCGATACTACTTCAACTTTAGAGCAAGATATCTGTTTTATATAAAAAAATTTGGTTAAAATATGGTGAATATTTTTGTTGGTTAGTAGAATTCGGTCTCTTAAACTAATTTGTTATTCACCTGATACTTTAAATTATTTTCCTTAGCAGTAATAAGCGCTCTAAACTTACAATATTAATACCTCTTTTGATACGTTTGAATTGATTTTGATGGAAATAGAAATGGAGATGGATATAGTGATGGAGATGGAAATGAAGATGGAAATGGAAATGAGGATGGAAATAAGTGAATGGTCAAAAAATTAATTCTATGGAATTGAATTCCATGTGTTACATAATGGAAATCATTTCTACCCATTTTGAATTCCATTTCCATTTTCACCTCCCAATTCCACCATACCAAATATAGAAAATGAATTACATTTTCAATTCCACCATACCAAATATGCCATAAGTGTTAATAGAAACATACTTCAGGATGCTGGATAAATAAAAAGTAAAAAAACTACTCGAAAAATGATTTAAGATGCAAAGTGTTGTTGGAAAAATGCTTAAGGGTACTGAATGGATAACAAATTAATTTAGAATACTGGGTGATACTAAAAATGCTTCATCTCGTAATATGCCACTTAACCCCGAAAAATTTGTTTATTCATCTTGGCTTTATGAATTAATAGTCACATTAATAATATGGGAGGGTCAATAATGTATTTGTCTCTTATCTTCATTATAGGAAGGTTCAGGAAGCTAATTCATTATTATATTTATCATTTTTCTCTAAACTTATTGGCATGATTTATAAACTGTTATATAATCTAATAATCCACTTACATATTTAATAATATATGTTATAATTAAGTAATTTATTTAACATTTTCAGTCTCTTCAAAAAATCAATTGTATTTTATATTGAAGACTAGAGGTAGTAACATTTTAGTTCTGCTTGTTCCTAGCACCTAATTGTTTGTTGTTAATTAACTGAGAGTTTCTTTTAAATTTGCAACAGACATTACGAGTAATTAAATATAATATATAACTCATTAATAGTTAAAAACTATAAAATTGTAGTTTAATCGATAAAAAGAGGTTAACTCTTGACTTCATCTCTACGATGAAAATAATCTAAAGGAACACCCACACATACACACAGAGACATGCAGAGTCCTTCCAAATTGTCGTGAACCCAATTGAAAAGAAGAAGTGAAGAACATATAATTAAGGAGGAAGAAAGAAGCAGGGTGCATATAATTTAATTAAACCAACAAACCAACTCTTCTGTCACAAACTGACAGTCAGTTTGGAGCTTTATTTTTCTTCTTCTTGTTCATTTTGCTACCAGCAGAGTTGTTATTGATTCCGTTTGGTAAAGCTTCTCAGAAGTTCAAAAGCATGTTCAACAGTGTTTTTCCGTAAAACGAGATAATCGCATTCACATATTTACCTCGCTTGCGTAAAAGTACTTCTCTACCACTTTTCCAAACGAGCCCATTGTCCCATCCTTATCAAAATTATTTTTTTTTAATTGAAGGTTGACTATATGACCAATGAGGGTTCGGTTTAGTGGAAGAAACTAGTATTTTACAACGCTTATGGGACACCCTTGATGGATAAGGTCCAAATCCATGTGCGGGGTCGAATGCGTAAATATGGACTCTTGTGAGATTAAAATGCAATTTCCTAAAATTGATTTTAAAATTCAAAATCAAATAATAGTGGAAACAGTTATTGAGAGAAAATGAGGGAATGGAAGTTGCAAATTTATTGGATTATTATAATAATCAATATCCCATGTTTTGAGAACAGAGAACCACATACGGGAAAAACTCTCTCTCGATACGGAAGCATCTACTCAACCAATCTACAGATACGTCCAAATTCCTTCAGCTACAAATCAAGGTTTAAACATACATCGAGAGAGATAATTACATTTAGTTAGTGTTCAAAATTGCTTGGAATAGAATTTTCTTTGATAAAAGGATATCAATATTTAGTAAAAAAAGATGAGTAACTATCTGTTAAATAATTGAATCCGCCGTGTTCTTTTGACCTAGACCTACAGGAAAGCTCCCGTGCCCCCAGTGTTTTTTTTTTTCTCTATTCATTTGCGCCAAACATGTAAATCTCGAGCCACAAACCCAAGATCTATGATCCTTTGCCCCTATGATAAAGATCTTCTAACAAAACACGTGTCAACAAAAACGATTAACTAAATTTAACATAAAATTCAAGTAATTTTCAGTATATTACCCTTATTAATTAACTACATTAAACTATATAACAACGTATTGATTTCTTCTGTACAGAGTACAGTTTTGCTATTACCCTTATTTTACATGGGCACAAGGGAAGAAGCATATCCAAAATAAAGAGGCCCCCTCCCACCAACAATCATTTCTCATCTTTCAATTGTATCATTCAACACACAACCCTACACAAAGACCCAATTCACTAAAAGCTGAAAGCAGTATTAGTTTCAACTCGCTACTTTATTTCATGTACTCATCTGTCAATTAAAAGTTTTTTGCCTTCTCATTCTGAGTTTCCCTTTTTATTTATAATTTAGTATTCATGTCATCCGACTAGACCCCGATGCATAAAAATGAACTTGTCATCATCACATCTTAACCCAACATTTCAAAACAATAAGTGCACATCTTCTCAAATCCAACTTTATCCGATATGAGACGCCTTCCAGGCGGCAAGTTGATTCATGCTTCATATCCATCGTTTTTAATTAATGAAGTGGACTAGGGAGATTATACATATGTGACTAGGGGAATCGATTATATGCCATTATTATAGCACCAAAAATAATTAATATGCCCATCATTATATCTTCCTTCCTCTTTTCTGCTTTTAAATGTTCGTGGATCGAATATAATTAATAGCCTGTGCAAGATTAAAATAATTAGGAATCTCGTCCATAATACAATGATGAAGGCAACTCGAGATTTATTTAGGTTATCTTCTAATAAGCATCGCCTTTCTCTATGATTATACGAGAAGGATCAAATCAAGGCACGTTTAAGCCATTTCATTGTCTTTGTAAAAGCCTTTCATATGTGCCTGCATGGCTATAGCTAGCTAGTAAACCCTTTGATATGTACCATTCACCTTTGGGTTCAAAAATGGCGGTAACTTCCACTTGCAAAATTTAATCATGCGAATTGACGATGGCTATCTAATTATAATTAGTTCTATTACTGCACATAATAATTTTAAAAGGGTTTCTCCTTTCAAGGTTGCATATGTCTTTTTCAACTTTCGAAGTAGGTTTTGCAACGAGTAGATTTCGAAAGGTAGCTTTATTCTAAATCACTGAAATGAATATCATATTACTTCAGTCTCTTACTCTATGCCGTATTGGAATCAAAAGGTGAAAATAAAGACTATATACAACGCATTATGGCCACTATTATAAATGAAATTCAATAGCAAAAGGATTGATCGTTTTATTTTTGGACAATTATCTGATATTGACAACTAATTGATATATATAGTCGAGTATTATTGAACTCAAAATGAAACAATAGTACGATGTTGTCTTGACTTTTGACCCCAGAAAGAAAATGAAAGGCTTAGAAAATGATATGTTTCTCTACGATTCAATGTAATGATTGTTGGTGGAATTTGATTAACATTATTATTGTGATGGCGAGGATCCGTGCTTTGATAGATTTGAGTGGAACAAAGCTAGTGGCCAAAAAAGTTCTAGATATGCATCGATATGTGGTTAATATGATCACCATATTTATGTAAACTTTTATCGATTAAGATGCTTGATATTAATAGGAATCTTTTATAAGATTGTTTATTGTTGATCATTTATAAATAGATTATCTTTTATCTCTCATGCATTTTTTTACCTGATCTGAATGTTTATCAATGTGATGATATCTGCATAGTAATTCAAACCATGCATTTGTTGGGTTATATATGGATGAAATCTTTTACTATTACTTCACCTCTTTCATTTCTTATTCTTACGAAATCACTATTTCTTCACTCATTGTTCCTTTGTAGGATCATTAATTCCCTGTTTGGTACACTGGAATTGGAGGTACACTAGAATTGAAGGTATGGAAATGAAATTAGAATTAAATTCCATTCTAGGTGCGTATAACTTTGATACAAAGAAATGAGATGGGTCATTTCATGTCGAAAATGATCCATCCATGTTTGGTACAAAGAATAGGTTTTCATGTGGAAATTATTTCCAAAATCCATATTAGGATCTATGAAAATGAGATGGGTTTCATGAAGCCTATATTTTATAGATTATAATGTGCCTGGTTGGGAAGCCATTTTCCCAAACGGTGCACGTAAGCCGAGACAAAACCATTTTGAAATCTGTAAAAACCATCTCGAAATCCATAAAAACCATCTAAAAATCCATAAAACCATTTCGAAATTCTCAAAATGCCTCGAAATCTGCAAAATCCATTTTCCCAACGGAGTTCCCAAACACACACAATCAGCTATGAATTTTTTTTCTAACTCAAGGTACAATGGACAATATTTCATATATTATAATATGTTTTAAAATAGAAAATTATAGACGATTTCATGATCATACCAGAAATTATTTTAAATTTCATCTTCATTTTCATCTAAATCAATTTCAGTGTACTAAATAACTCCTGAAAGTTTCAATTATGAAATTAATAATTGCTCAACCCAAACCCATAACCTTAGCAGAGCCGCCATATCCCATATGTGTCAGAGCACCTTGCATTCTCATTCAATCCATATTTCAAGGGAAATTAAATCAACGGAACGAAATTAATTTATCATAACATAACAAACTAAAATTTAGAATATACTTGAGAGAGTTATTTACATTTAATATTTAAACAATACCTATTATTACTTTCAATAAAAAACTATTGTTGCTGAACAATACAAAATAAAGTTTCATTCATCACGTTAATGATTTCTAAGGTAAAACCAATTATGATGTTAAGATGCTGGCTTAAGTTAAAATATAAGCTCAAGATATGTATAGCAAGTTTCAGCGCTGGTTAGAGATCATGAGCATCAATACCCACATTTATATATTTTTATTTTATTAAAATATTTTAATGAATAAAAAATCTAAAAATAATATAATCTTCTCACCATCGATTTTTTAAAAATAATTTTTATATTTAAAAATTATGAATTAAAAATGTTAACATTTTCAAATTAATGAATATACATAACTTATAAATTAATATATAATTTTATATATAATTTTAAATTTGATGTGAGTGTTTACGTGAGAGGAGTTATAATGATGAAATTATATTTATTAGAATTATTTTTTCCTCAGAATATTTCATAGAATTAACTAATTATAGAAGTAACTAATTAATTTTATTTTATTTTTTAATCTATTAGAATTCGTTAAATATATTTTATTTGTGTTTGTTCACAATTGTCGTTTGCTCTCACATCACATGGGACAGCGCTTACACAGAGGCAGGCCTCACACGCCGTACGGCGTAATATTTGGATGCTAAGGAATATTTCTTGTCCATAATGGGCCCCACCCCACTTACCATCCTTTTCTTTACTTATAATTATTAGAGCGGTTCAGATTTTATTTTTTATTACTATTATTATCAAAATATTAAATTATTATAAAAATAACTGATCAAAATTAAATTGTTACATCTTAATATGAATAATTTAACACAATAGAGAAAATTAAAAAATATATATTTTGTATAAAATCAAACTTAAACCATGTAATGTTGATCCAATGGTTATAAATTTGTAAAAATGATAATAAGGAAAAGAATACTTTACAAATTCATTGTTTATGGCCTATAATTATTTAAAAATAATATATATAGGAAATATATTTTTTTTCATATACATAGTTATTTATGAAAAGAAAAAAAGGTGAGTGAATGAAAAAAAATGTGAAGGAATGGGTGGAGAAAAAACGATAAACACATATAATTAAATGAAAGTAAAAAAAAACTAAAGTATATATTTTGTGTTTTAAATTTATATCAAATTTCATTTTAGTTCTTTAAATATAAAAAGTATATTTTTAATCTTTTATTTAAACGCTGTTAAATTTTTTAACGAAATTTACTTACTTTGTGAATTTAAATGGTGATTTTATAATTAAATATTAATAAAATATATTTACATTTTAACTATTTAATATAAAAAATTTATATTTTAAAATCTATTTATGTTTTATTGAAGTATTAAATGTAAAATTTAACTAAATAAAAATGTATTAAATTTTTAAATAAGAAATTGTTATTTATATAAATGATTAACAATATCGAGGGAGAATGCTACCTATTTAGGTAGGAATGGGGAGAGTATTGGTGGTATACATTCATATTCGATATAATAATGCCATATTTAAATCTGACGGCACAAATAAGAGTACGGTGTGTGATCAAACATTATTCTAATTAATTAAATAACTTAAAAATCGAAATTACATAGACCCCAGTGGATGGGAATCCACTGACTACCTTCATGAGCTTATTAATGCAATTTTACCTATTCTAAATATAAAAATTAAATATAATTTTTACGTTGATTCTCTCTCTATATATATGTAACCTCAATTAATTCAATTTGCTCCATAAATTTACAACTTTTTTCCAAACCAAATATATCATTAATCGTGCATAGCAAGATTTATTTTCATCAAGGTAACACAAATGATGAAATGATGTTCCAAGATGGTATTTTATAAGGGGTGGATACTTTTACGTAAAATGAGATAAATATGTTAAGGATATTATTTTATATGTTACAAAAAAATACCGTTAAACACACGTTTAGATATTATAAATGCTGAGCCAAACAAACTTTTCATGTATTATTACTCTTTTCACTAATTAATTATTTTTTTAAAAAAAGTACACAATATGACAAACAAGCGGATAAGAAGATCGCTGTCATCACTTTTTATTTAATCACCCATCAGAACAGCAATAATAGAAACAACTCGTACAATTATCTTATCAACACATGATTACGTTTAAGTGCATCAGGCTGCTAATTAAAGACCCCAAAACAATAATCAATAGGCTTATTCCATTACTAGAAAAATGCGATTTAGCGACGGAAAATCCATCGTTAAATGGCTATTTTTCGTCGTTAAAATAAGGGTCGCTAATATTTTTCGTCGCTAAATGGGAATTTTCTGAAAGAAACTAATCATTTAGTGATGGATTTTTCCGTCTCTAAATCGTATTTTTCTAGTAGTGTTCCTATTCTTATTAATAGTATTTTGATTTTTTTTTTCTCTGTCTTGCTTCCAAGGATTGATCAAGGATTCATTGCATGGAGTTCCTGATAATTTATTGGTGGAACAATGGACAGCTCCGTGGGTTTTATTCAAATAATGTTTTATTATTTTATATGTACGTCATTTGCTTCTTGTGTTATCTGTATTCCATCCCCAGTGTGTCAGCAATCACTAATTAATTAAAAAAAATCGCATCCTGGCCATTTAGATGCACAATTTGGTTTTGTTTTATTCATACTTACTCATTTGTTTATTACTAATAATTATGGATATATGCGGTTCTTAATTACCTGCCTGTGAATTATACGTCATTATTGTATAACATATCATATTGAATTTTAGACTCGTGGAATAATGATCAATTAATTAATATAGTGATATATGGTGTAAACTTTGGCTGCTATATAACATTTCTGGGTAGTTAAGATTTAATAATGATTTGATGTTTTCTGGCTCCTTCTAATCCCATATATACTATCAGGATCTCCAGTGTTCCCAATGCAACATCATCTATTTTTCTCACTGTCAGTGTTCAAATCCTTACTATAAGTTTCGTTTCAGTTAACTTTTTAAGAGATTTAAAATGTTAAATAAAGTGACAAATCTCATATTTTTTAAATTAATTTACTTGATTTATAAGTTGATATATAATATAATAATACATATGAGTATTTTAGAATATAAAAACTTTATTCATCTCTAAAAAAATCAACTTAAATTTACATTAAGAACAATAGATAATAATAAAGATACTAGGTCAACAATGGGTCCATTTAGAAAAATGATAGAGAAATACTTTTTACAAAAATTCAAATAAATAATTTAGAGGGGTTTTGTTTCATCTTAAGAAAAAAAACTTACCCAAACAATCTAAACAATGGTATCCTCGTACGAGATAACAGTCCAAACGTATGCTATTTTAGTTTTTACTGAATCTAATAAGATATAAATAATGGAAAATCACACTAAAGTCCCACAAAAGCAGATTTATAATAAGAAGTCTTGACAGAATAGGAAATTAAATTCTTCTGTTTAATTACCAAAACGTCCTTCATCTATATTCCCCACAAGAAAAGCCCCGCCACTGTGAGCTATACCACCATCAGTGGCCGACAGACATATTAACAACAATACTTCATCTAGATGTAAGATCTATTTACATAATATGATTAACATGGTTTTTTTTT
>JANTPZ010004348.1:0-14185 GCA_025593235.1 Vachellia pachyceras
TTGTCTTAGAGAACTCCTGATACCTTAAATAATTATTTTCAACCATCAGATCTTTAAAATTCCAGAAATCATCATCCAGACCGAATTTCAACAATCGGTTGAATCTCTGGTAATCTGTGAGTTCTGCTCTATCTTTTGGGCATCTGTGAATTTTTCTGATTTTTGGTCAATTGTTTGACTTTTTGACTTTGTCAAATGACCAAAATACCCTTACACTTCCTCTTAATGACCAAAATGCCCTTTCACAGTCAACTTTTCATAAATTCCCATTTTTCCCTTAACCTTTTGGCCTTGAACTTTTGGTTTCTGACCCCTTGGACAACTTCCCAGGAGGTCACCCATCCTGAGATTGCTCCAGGGTGAGCACGCTTAACTTTAAAGTTCTTACCGACTTCCATCCACCAGGCCAAATTTGATTCTGCGACTTCTAGCCCAACAGCAACCAACTTTTTTCGTAATTTCTATCCGTGTGCTCTAACTTGACTTTTGACTACTGGTTTGACCCTTTTTATCCAATGACCATATTACCCTTGGTCTTTATTCTTAATGACATTTATGTCCCTGACTTACATTCTTAGTAATTTCAAGGCCTTACGACTAATTTGACCAGGGTCTTTTTGGTCCACTGACATTTCTTCTTTTTGTACTTTTATTTCTGGGCCTTGTCTTATCTCCTAACTAACAACGATTTGGCCTCTATGTTAGTTTACATAAAAGGGTGGATATTACATTACTCTAAAGATTTGGAGTACACCAATATATCACCAATAAAGACTATGACAAACCAATCTAGGTACTGCCGGGATCATAATCCATATAATCCACAAATCCACTGGGGCATTTATCGATCCAAATGGTATCACTAGAAATTAACAATATCCGTATCAAGTCCGGAAAGTCGTTTTATCAATCTCACTTGCTCGAACACAGAATTGATGGTAGCTTGACTTAAAATCAGTATTAGATAACACCTTGGCTCTACTCAATTGATCTAACAGATCATCAATTCGGGGAAATGAATAATCATCTATCACCGTCATCTCAATCCATTCACAGTAGTCTGTATACAATTTAAGACTCGTCTTTCTTTCCACAAAGAGAACTGGGGTTCCCAGGGCAGCACGTGGGGCCGAATCTACCCCTTCTCTAGCAGCTCCTTAATGTGTTGCTATAGCTTTGTCATCTCACTTGGAGCAATTCAATACAGAGTCTTCATAGTCCAACTATTCCCGGTATTAAATCAATATTAAACTCTACCTCTCTCCGGAGGCAATCCATTAATATCCTCGAACAACACATCCGGGAACTCCTAACTACTGAAATATTTAGAAGGGATCCTTTCATTTCATAATCAAATCCTTCCGGAGGCATCTCTCTGCTTTCATTCATGTTCAAACCCTTCACATAGTATCTTATACTTAGCTGGCCTGATCACAATCAATTCAAGACTTATAGCTCCAAACTCCACTTACTTTCTTTTATCGAAACAAGATTTTCCTAATTGACAGCTGGGTTATCAGAAGAAATAGCCAAGGTTACTCTCTCTGTACTCGCTAACCATAGTGAGGACAGTCTCCCATCTTAAACTCAACCTGGTCCCTCTCATTATCCCGTTTCTAAGAATAGCATACAGCTATAACTCCCATCCATACAGACTTAATTATTAAGGTCTATTTCAGCGCATCAGCGCCAATTCACAGGTTTGACCCTCAACCAACACCTTTCAATATCACCAAGGTAGTCTCTTAGAAACTTCTGGACCACGGAATATGAGTTAAGAATAAATTATCCATCCCCAGTGGTAGCTAAACTGATCATTCTCCAAGACTAATAATAAAAACCCTCTTGTCTTCTTAGGCTTCACTCATTTCTCAGGCCATTTTTCTTTTACAATACTGCTTGGTCTTCCAAACACTAATTTTATTTATTGGCCCATTGCTACCCTTTCTATGCCACTTACTATATTAAAGGATTCAACAATCCTTAACGTTTCTCCTATGATCATCACCACGACATTGTGGAGAGGACTAGCTCATATATTTTTATGTACCCAAATCATTCAAGGGACTTTATCCTTGATTAATATTAGCCCATTTTCCCTTTTTATTTTGGGAGTACTCCATATGCCGTATTATTTTTTTTCATGTGGGAAATGTATGGAGAGAGAAGCACCCCACGTTTTACCATTGGTGCAACGATTCCATACTATTCCTGTCTCTCAGGAATCTATTACTCTCCCTATCCATCAGGATGCAACTCGCCCAACAATGATGATTCATCCAACTTGATCCCTGTCTATCACGGTCCTGCCCCTTCCTGTCTATCAGGAAGTAGCGCACCAAACCATAGCAATATCATTTCGGCATAGGAAGATCACCACCCAAAACTTAGAGGGATACTTGCCAGCTTCCTCCATCATGCTTCTGTTGGGTACCTCATCTTCTCATAACCTCTTAATCACTTAGTAGTGGTTTTTTACATCAATGAAAACTTCATTTCTCACTTTTCAATTTGGCCTGATTTTTACACCTTTTTCTAATGCCTGAAGATATATTACAATATCATTATTAACAACCTCAACGTTCAAGGCATCACCAAGTATTGAAAGTTTTATCTTATTGTTTCTAGGTGTAACATATGTCATTCTCCTTACTTTCTCATCATCTGTATCATTATGAGGGGCTACCTGACTTTCCTTTCGGTAGCTCTTAGGATTCCTTAACCAATACACATCTTGGTCATCTCAACTTTTGCATTTTGTTTTCACAGGAATCCTTTATCAAATAGAGATTTAAGCCTATATACTAGCAGATAATCCATCGCTAAGTATCCTCGAACTCCACTGCTAGTACTATGCCTTTTTAGCCCTTTCTAGTCATTAAAATAGGGCCACCCAAGTTGGGTTATCTATAGTGGCTACTGCCGCACAACAAAGACCGTAACTATTACTACACCCTGTACAGTCTATCCACTGTACTTATGGTAATCACGAGGCTTTTAACAATTCTAGTACCTTTAGTACTTTTCACACCTTCAGTGGCCACAATCTTCTCAACAATTATCCAACTCAATCTCATTCTTACTATCACAAGATAGGCCCAAAACAACATTCTTATGATCTTTATTCTAACATGCCTCAATAGCTCAACATCTGGAATGGCTGCCATCATAACCCACACCATTCCTTATCATTAACCACATATAAAGCTAGCTGATCCAGTTCATAAGCCTCTCTGGTCCTCTGGATCCATACTAGGTGAAAACCTCGACCTTGCAGAGTTGGATGTTCTCGTTTAAATCTGGAGATGCTACCATCATATTGAATCATGATCCAAATGAAGTATATTCGGGATTCTCTTCCCTTTTCTGGATCCTCTTCTACTAGTATGAATCACTCATTCAAGCACAAGTTATAACCAATAAAACACTTAGCATTTTGCATCTTGCGATATACCAAGTAACCAAAACATAACAAGGCACTTAATCATGTTGAATAACAATTCATAACAAGCATAAGTCGCCCAAAACCTATGCTCTGATACCACCAAGTGTAACACCTCCTATTTTCCCCTATATCCTCATATTAGATCACTTTTGAACCACTCTAGGCCCTTGGATAACAAAAAATGGCCTTTTAGTGAATTTAAAATTTTCAAAAACGCTGTTACTGTTCACTGGCCCACTTTCCATATTTCTAGCCCAAATTTGAAAATCCATAATTAATTCTAGAAAAATCGAAATTGAGTGGTTCCAATTTCTACATTAACCTTATTAAGTGATATGTAGGGGAAAAATACTCATTGGTTCAATCCTTGCCCATTTGAATTAGTTTATTCCGTAAAAAGTGTAGTTCAAATGGTCACTTCCAGTTTTTGCAGATTTTTCCTTCAACTTTGGAAAATCATATCTCTCAAAGTACACATCCAAATTTCGCAAACTTTGTATCATTTCAAAGATTAGAATGTGTAGTATTTAACTGGGAAATTTCAACTCAATCGGAGCTCGTTTGCTATTTTTCATCGCCATTTGAAACAGATAATTTTTAGGGCCTTTGGAACCCTTTTGCTTTGAAAACCAACTTTTCATAAAAATCAACAAAACCACTTTTTGTTAGTGTAGAATTTGACCAATAGGGGGTGAATTGGTCAATTTAAAAATTAAATTGGAAATCACAAAATTAAAAGCGATTTCACCGAGCAAGGTAAAGAGGGGATAAACACATAAGATTTATACTGGTTCGGTCCTTCTGACCTACGTCCAGTCTTCAGAGCACCTCTGAGCTTTTCAATCCACTAACCAGCAATAAAGAAGGCCAACACTGCCTTTACAGTGGAGAATCACACTCCCCCTTACAATATACAATAAAACAGAGTCTCACGCTCTCTGTTTTATGACAAATTCACAACCCAACAAATTCAAGGTTCCAACCTTGAATGTCTCACAGATTACAGTAAGTTTTGCTCAAATAAACTCTCTCAAAAGAGTAAATAGCTAATACTGAAGTTCAGAAGAATATATTGAAAGATTTACAAAGAATGTAATAAATAGCTTTGAATGCTCGGAATGTTCGTCACTACTCCGTAATGAATGCTTGGTCCTTTTATAGATGAGAAGTAATGAAGTTTCTGTTTGAGAGATTTTAATATCCGTTACTCTCATCAACTCCCTCTTCGGCTTCGCCATTAATGTTGCATTAAATGCGTCTCAGGAATGTAGGCGATGACGGCTGATTCATGCAATCTGTCTGCAAGAGGTATGAACAGCTTTTTCTCTTTCTATGATTCTGTTTTTCTGCATTTATGAAGGCAGGTGAGATTTAAACTTCGTTAAACACAAATAAGGAAAGTTACAGAAAGTAGGTAAAAGCTGTCAGAGAAAAAATAGTCGTTGCGTGAAGCAATACTCGAGTGTTGTTTCACAACACTCGAGTGATGACCAAGGTAAACAAGAGTATTTTGAATTTTATAGAGTAGTACTCGAGTGTGTTTAACTCAATGCTCGAGTTTTCATAACACTTTCTAAGTTACTCAAGTGTTTGCTAAAAGTATTGCAGAATTTTTGAAATTAAGTATAAGTACTCGAGTGTTAGGAACATTCTTGAAGTGAAATCTTTTGAAGTAGCACAATCTCGAATGTTCAGATTGTAATACTCGAGTGTTGTCACTTCTTTCACCATTACTCGAGTACTCAGATGGAAGTGTTGTGTTTGTTTGAAAGAGAAGGCTCAATACTCGAGTATTGTAAAACTAATACTCGAGTGTTGACAGCACTTTCATTATATACTCAAGTGTTGCACCAAGTTTGAAAAGATAGCTCGATACTCGAGTGTTGTAAATCCATACTTGAGTGTTGGCAACACTTTCAACACAACTCGAGTGTATTGCTTCAGGTGAAGTGCTGAGGTTTGAAAAATAACTCAATACTCGAGTATTATAGTACAACACAAGAGTATTCCCAATACTTCCACTTGTAACTCGAGTATTCATATTCAAGTGCTGAGTTGTATTTTGGAAATATGGTTCGATACTCGAGTATTATAATACAATACTTGAGTATTATAATACAATACTCGAGTGTTATCAACACTTCAATATTAATACTCGAGTTTCACATGAAAGTATTTAGTTATAAAACATTTTAAGCACCAATACTCGAGTATTTCAAAAACATCACTCGAGTGTTTACAACAATTCAACTTAATACTTGAGTTTTCAAAATACAATGCTCGAGTATTCTTAATACTTCCATACAAACTCGATTACCTAAGCACAGAACTCGAGTGCAATAATTTAAGCTCCATAATTCCTGTAATCATTTTGTTATCATTAAAATATGGCATCAACATTCTCCCCCTTTTTGATGATGACAAAAACTTTTAAAAATCAGGATGAGGAATTATGAGCTTAAATTTTAAAAAACTCAAAACATAAAAGCAAAGAAATCATAAAGAGATATGAAATCAAAATATCATCCATAAACCATTCATAAATCATAAGCCATAAGTATTCAAAATATCAAAGAGTTATAATCCATAAAGCAAATACAAACAAAATATGAGGCACATCCTATTTTCTTTCTTCCCCTTTTTGGCATCAATCAAACAGGGGGTGAGAGAGGAGGAGGAGAAGCAGGGTCAGATGATGGTGTAGGATCAATGACAGGTGCAGAGGGAGCTGTGGAGGACACAGATGCAGGAATGGGCTGAGGCTTAGGGTTTAGAATGGAAGATGAGAAGTCAATCATGGCCAGCACTGCATCCTTAAGTGGATGCTCAAGAGAGTGAGATGGTGGAGGAGGTGGAGGAGCAGAGGAAGATGCCTGATATTCTCTGGTGAACTACTCAATGGAGGTCACCCTGCTGTCCAAACAAGCCACTGTACCCTGTAATGCATCAAATTTCCCCAAGACCGAGTCCTTGAATGTGAGAAGGTCCTTGGACAAAGATGTGACAACCACAGCTAATGTCCTCCCTGAGAAGTAATCATTTGCAGCTTGAATAACATTCTTGATATACTCCTGTGTCTGAGCCTGAAAATTGGTTATGAAAGCTTCGCTCATTCTCCTGAACTCAATTTCCATGTATTGCTGTATAGTAGCCTGGGCAAAAGAGGGAGCAGATGAAGGTTGAGGAGGTGCAGAAGACTGGGCATCATCCTGTCCTCGGGATGTGTCAAATGTAGCCTTTCTCTTCTTCTTTGATGGCTGAGGCTGAACTTTCACAACATCAATATTCATCCTGTGAAAATGCTGTGTAGAGAACATGATAGGATTCTCAACCTTCTCCACAATATACCATACTTGATGAATATCAAGAATCCAAGAGATAAGATAAGGATATTGCATGATCATCCTCTTTGAATTAGAGAGCTTAAATCTCCACATCTCATTGAACACAAGCTGTACAATGTTCCTCTTCTCCTTAGCTATTATGGATGCCAGAATATGATAATCCCCATAAGCCAAGTGGGTGTAGTTCTTACTCTTATTCACTAAACATCTAGAATAGATGTAGTGAATCGTTCTTTGCACCACAGGCATGGATGAGGGATCAAAAGAGAGATTTCCAGGATACTCTTCCCTAAGTCTCAATAATTCAAACATCTCAGAATGATCCTTCAACTTCTTATCAAACTCATACATCCCAAGATAATCATTTATATCATCAGCAGTTATACTAATGTCTACACCTCTAATCTTAGTGACCATGGAATGATGAGTGATATTTTCGTTTTCATCCTTCAAGGAGTTTGATTTCATGTTATTATAAAAAATCCTGACCATTTCAGGGGAATAAGACATGTTAATCTCAATAAGCTTCCTATAGTTCTCCAAGTAAGGTATCACATCAATTCCTAGTGCCTTAACCTCTTCCAATTTCACATATAGTGTGACACAAAGCACGATTCTTATATCTTAATTCATATTCATCATGCTCAATGATTCTCACTTTCTTTGAGGCAGATTGAGAGCGGGAAGGGCATGAGGATGTTACTTTTGTTCTCTTGGTGCGAGCCATGGTGGTCTGGGATAAAAAATTCAAGAAATTTGAAAAGAGGGTGCCATCGAGTTTGATGCGTCGAATGAAGAGAAATTTGGTGTAATGGAGGTTTTATGGAGAATAAATGGAGGGGTTTTGTCTGTTAGGAGATTTCGAATAGGTATGTAATTGATTGGATGGAAGATGCAACGGTTGGGAAGTTGGATTAGAGAGAACTCAAGTGATAGAAAAAAGGTTTAGGGTTTGAGTGATAGATGGAAAAGGGGTTTTGAAGATTAGATGCGCCAATACTCGAGTATTGAGTTTTAGTACTCGAGTGTTGAGTGAAAATAAGCGAAACACTCGAGTGTTGTGATGCAGTACTCGAGTGTTACTCTGTCAGTACTCAAGTATTGCTTTAAAGAAGATGAACAGACAAGCCAGTACTCGAGTATCACCATTGAGTACTCAAGTATTGAGTCTTTTCTTGCCAACACTCGAGTATTAGATATTCAGTACTTGAGTATTGGGGTCCCCTTTGTCTCAGCGCATGCTAGCACTCGAGTATTATCATGGAATACTTGAGTATCGGGGTCCTCTGTCACTAAAACTCTTCAATACTCGAGTATCGGGATTCAAGTTTAAAAATACTTACCAAACTCGAGTTTTGAGATTGAAAACTCAAGTATTAATTACCTCTACTTCCAGTGACGCTGAGTACTCGAGTAATACTTCCTAGAACTCGAGTGTTGCTTCATAAACCTTCACTTGAACCCGAAACTCCAGTAATGCATTAGATTTTGTCATCAACACTCGAGTGATGCTTTCCAACACTCGAGTGTTCATAAAAAATTGTTGAACACTTCTTTTCTTTTTCTTCAAAAACTCGATTTTTGACTTCAAGTGTTCAACTCAACACCTACAAAACTTTATTAAAACACTCCGAAGCTTAAGTTAGTATAACCAAACATCAAAATATGGCAAATTAACATTAATTTACAGCTCATTTGGGTTTACCATTCCCAATTTCCTTCTGTTGTTCACGAATTGTTCTCTGGCAAGAGGTTTTGTGAAAATATTAGCCACTTGAAGATGTGTTGGAATGAATTCAACCTTGATGTCTTTATTCTGCACATGATCCCTGATGAAGTGATGTCTAATATCAATATGTCTTGTCCGGGAGTGATGCACAGGATTCTTTGTCAGGTTAATTGTGCTTGTGTTGTCACAGTGATGGGAATTTCCTTAAAAATCATTCCCAGTTCAGCATCTGTTGATGATAATGATACCGTTGATTGCTTTTTGTTGAACCAGGAGACCAAGGCTCCTCCAAGAAATTGACACTGGCCACTCGTGCTTTTTCTGTCTGTCTTGTATCCAGCATGGTTAGAATCTGAGTAAGCAATTAATTCTTCACTGCTTCCTTTGGGATACCATAACCCAAGATCAGTGGTGCCAGCTAGATATCTGAGAATTCTTTTGACATTTTCAGCATGAGACTCCTTGGGAGCAGCTTGATAACGAGCACACATTCCAACACTAAATTGAATGTCAGGTCTGCTTGCCGTGAGATAGAGTAGAGACCCAATCATTCCTCTGTATCTCTTGATGTCATAATCTATCCCATTTACGTCTGCATCAAGGAGTGCATTTGAACTCATGGGATGTCAGTATTTTTGCATTGATCCATTCCAAACTTCTTCAGCAGCTCCTTGAGGTATTTTTCTTGATTGATGAAGATTCCATTCTTCCTTTGCTTAATTTGAAGTCCAAGAAAGAAATTTAATTCTCCCATAATGGAAATTTTGCATTCTCCCTGCATTATCTTCACAAACTCTTAGCAAAGATCATCTTTAGTTGCACTAAAAATAATATCATCAACATCGATCTGTACAACTAATAAATTTGATTTTAAATGTTTAATAAAAAGAGTTGTATCCACTTTTCCTCTAGCAAAATCTTTCTTGATTAAGAAATTACTTAATCTTTCATACCAAGCTCTAGGAGCTTGTTTTAAACCATAAAGAGCTTTCTTTAATTTGTAAACATGCTTTGGTTTGGATGCATCTTCAAAACCAGGGGGTTGTTCCACATATACTTCATCCATGATAAAACCATTTAAGAAAGCACTCTTTACATCCATTTGAAAGAGTATAAAATCCATAATGCAAGCAAAGGCAAGTAAGATATGTATAGCTTCTATTCTTGCCACAGGAGCATAAGTTTCTTCATAATCAATGCCTTCTTCTTAATTGTATCCTTTCGCAACCAATCTTGCTTTGTTTCTAACAATGATTCCAAAGTCATCAAGCTTGTTCCTAAATACCCATTTTGAACCAATGATTGGATGATCATTTGGCCTAGGTACTAAGTCCCAAACTTGATTTCTTTCAAATTGATTTAGTTCTTCTTCCATGGTGATTATCCAATCATTGTCAGACAAAGCTTCCTCAACATTCTTAGGCTCTATTTTTGAAATGAAAGTTGAAAATTGAGCCTCATTTATAAATCTTTTTCTGGTTTGTACACCTTCACTCACCTTTCCAATCACTTGATTGATGGGGTGATTGCGGATGTATTTCCAAGCTCTTGGTTGAGGAGATTTAGGAAATTCATCTGATTGATCTTTTCAAAATCCTGAAATGGTTGATTATCAAATGAATTTTCTTTGTTTGGATTTTCAAAACCTTTGGAAACTATAATTTCTTCATCAATATTAGATTTTGGTTAAGGATTAGTTTCAACAAATACTACATGCACCGATTCCTCTACCACAAAAGTTCGTTTGTTAAAAACTCTAAAAGCTTTACTTCTATTTAAATACCCAAGAAATAGACCTTCATTAGACTTTGGATCAAACTTTCCAAGGTTATCCTTACCATTATTGTGTATTAAGCATTTGGTGCCAAAGACATGAAGATGAGACAGATTTGGCTTTCTTCATTTGAATAGCTCATACGGTGTTTTTCCCAGGGAAGGTTTGATGTATGCTCTATTTGAGATGTAACATGCTATACTTAGAGTATCTGCCCAAAACACCTGAGAACTTGCTTTTATGTCATCATTGCTCTCGCCATGTCTGCTAACACACTGTTTTTCCTTTCCACCTCTCCATTTTGTTGAGGGATCCTTGGTGCTAAGAAGTTGTGATTAATCCCTTCATTTTCACAGAAGCCAGCAAAGTCACCATTTTCAAATTCTCCTCCATGATCTGTTCTAATGGAAACAATAGACATACCTTTCTCATTTTTGACCTTTTTGGCAAAAACAGTGAATAATTCAAATGTTTCATTCTTTGATGCTAAAAATATGGTCCATG
Organism: Vachellia pachyceras; assembly: GCA_025593235.1. Taxonomy (NCBI): domain Eukaryota; kingdom Viridiplantae; phylum Streptophyta; class Magnoliopsida; order Fabales; family Fabaceae; genus Vachellia; species Vachellia pachyceras. Next base: position 10,797 of record JANTPZ010004348.1, read on the forward strand.
TGAATTTAAAGTAATCATCAACAATTACAAGTGTGTAAAGTTTCCTCCCAAGCTTTTTACTCTACCAGGACCCATTAAATCCATATGAAGTAGTTCAAGAGGTCTTTTTGAAGAAATCTCTGATTTTGATTTAAAAGAAGATTATGTCTATTTACCCATTTGGCAAGCATCACAAATCAAATCATTTTTAAATTTTAGTTTAGGTAACCCTTGAACTAATTCATTTCTGATTAATTTTTCAAGTTGATGCATGTTCACCTGAGCCAATTGTTTATGCCACAATTGAGTTTCATCAGCTTGACTAATTAAGCAGGAATTCGCAGAATTCTTTTCTAATTCAGTGGAATGGTAGTTACAGTCTCTAGGGGCTCTAAGTTGAATGTTCAGCTTTTCTTTATTAATGGGAAGATCTTTCTTGTTGATAATGAAGCATTCCTCAGAGTAAAATATCACCCAATTGCCTTTATTTGTGCTTTGACTCACACTGAGGAGATTGTGACAAAGTCCTTCCACATGATATACATCTTTTACAGAAGCTCTATTGGTTTTAGCAATTTCTCCTATTCCTGTAATTCTTCCTGATTGATTTCCTTCGAAGCTTACTTTTCCACCATCCTTGGTTTCAAGCTGACAAACCTGTTTTTGTCACCTGTCATATGTATTGAGCATTGATCACACCTAAGCCACAAAATGTAAACTTAGACCGCTGGTTAGCCTTGAAAATGGATCAAGAATATTAATTTTGATTTCCAAGGATTGTATAGTGACAACCCCAGGATAGTTCTCACCAGAAGCTAGTCGCGTACTAATAATCCTTAGCTCATGATTATGTTTGTAATGCAAATGCAATTGGTTTCAATTTGAATTAAGCTATATACCTAAACTAATTACAAAATAAAACATGTTTTTGGTATTTTTCTTGATTGAGGACAAAAGTAAAGGCAGCATTGAGAAAGATAAGTGTGTGTGTGTGATTATGAGTGCCTCTTGAAAACAAAGTGTTCCATCATAGTTTGCAAAGGATGAGGGAAAGTATCAACTTTCGCACTAAGTTTTCAAAATCAAAAACCCCAACAACTCGCTGGGTCTGGAGTGTCATACGATGAACTCCATCTAAATCCCAAAACGACTTGGTGGGTCCGAAACAACATGAAATGAACTCCATCCCATGAAATCCCTTAAGACCACTTAGTGTGTGTACGGAAATCGTAAAGTGACAAAATCAACTCCATACATTGTTGACTTTAAAACTAAGCACAACTAGGATGATAGAAGAGACCAACAAGATTTCATGTATATTTTGAAAGGTATGTTTAAATAAATTGATTGCATGAACACCAAATAAGCATTAACAACAGTGCTTTGCTTGGAATATGCCCAGTCCACACTTGGTGGATTAGACCCAAGCCCAAATAAGAGTAGGGCTATTGTATAAATATAAAGAAATATGTGGTACAAGAGAGTAATATTCCCTAAAGATTTGAATTTCAAATTATAACCACCCATATGTGAAATAAGGGGTGGAAGGTGCGAGAACATTTTTCATTGAATATACAGAGACTTCTGTAACAACTTTCCTCTATTCTCTCTAGTATCTTCCCTTCTACTGTGTATCATCGTATACATGATTACATATACGCCTGAAATCCTACAGTAGCATCAGAGTGAATTGTTTTGGTATATATTATATCCGGATGAATATTTGCTTCCGCTAAATAATTCTGATTATCTCCAAGATTTGTTTTTTCTTGGTTATGATTCATAATATTTGTGATTATGATTTTGAATCTAAATATTTGAATCAATTTTGATTATGATTTTGAATATCTTTATGAAATTAGTTCAAATTCTGCCGCTTATTATTTGTGAAAATATCCTTATAAATTCACAAAGACTTTATATATTTTCATGTTGTTTATCATCTGGGGATCTTTTCCTTAGATGTTAAATGCATTAAGTTTTTTTTCTGTATCTAGCCTATCATTTTCTGTAAGTATTTTATATATGTGTTTTAAATTGAAGCAAAAACCACATAAAGGAAGAAAAGAAACAAGGATATAAAAGAATATAGCCAAATTATAATCCACAAACAAATTTAACCACATAATATATTTACGGTTAATTATGTAACTCTTACTTTCTTCTGATACCATTAACACTTCTCAACAAACCCGACTTTGATACTATTTATAGTCTTCATAAAATACCAAACATTAAACATATTCAATTATTAAATCCTCAAGATCCAGGGCACAAAAGTTGTGGGTGGGACGCCTAGCCCACAAATCACTGAAAGCCACAAGAGTCAACAATATTTAGGACTCCCTTTAAACATGCATGTCCATAATTATTACTCAAATAAATACATAACAAGGTAGAGATACCAAAAGATAAATTTTCAACTATATATCTAATACCCCGACATGACTATAGGGATAAAGACAAATCAGAGTATGCAAGCCCTAAAGTCTGGCAATATACATTTCTTCTTAAAATAGCTTAACTATTAAGCCTACAGTGATAGTTGCTATCAAACTGTTGGCTCCTTCCCTTCACGCCTCGAACCACTGAGTTCCTCTCCTGAAAAGGGTTATATCGATAGGGTGAGACATTAAGTCCCAGTAACCAATAATCAATTCATAGAATATACAATATGGGATTGTAAGTCAGTGAAGCAGTGCTAATATACGATATTAAAAAAAATTAATGTTTTCCATTCAATACAAGTAGAATACACAATTGATCCCTTCATCCTACTCCTCCATATCACTCCATGACGTGGATCAGGCTTAATGCCCGAGCAACCTGGCCAATGTCCTGCAGCAACATTAATCCAACCGGTCTCCCCTTCATTCTCCCTCCTAGGTCTAGAATCAAGGGGTGTCTAGCCTCCCACCTGGGTCTAGGCTGGCCTCCCACCTGGGTCTAGGCTGGCCTCCCACCTGGGTCTAGGCTGACTCCCCACCTGGGTCTGAGTCACAATAAAGCCAACCACTATGATCAGTAGTGGGGCAACCGTGAATAAAATACAAGTTCCATCACCACAAGATCTGTTAGATATGATTGGTTTTGATGATGTCAAATAAGAGTAAAATGTTTTTACAATGCAAAAAGTTTTCATATTGCATATTTACCATGCATAATGATTTTACAATGCATATTGGTTAGTGATTATTTATGCATTCATTTAATTGGAGGATGATTTGGTTAAATAACTCATTTTGGATGTTAAAATGTTTTTAAATAGATGATTTATTATCATACATTGAGTTACCATTCATCTAAGCTTCATTTGAATGTTCAAAGTTGATTCTGGAAGTTAATATTCGAGTATGATGAGTTTTTGGGGTTTCTTATGGCATTACTTGAAGCAAAACTCGAGTATACAC
>JANTPZ010004349.1:0-14579 GCA_025593235.1 Vachellia pachyceras
ATTTTTGAGATTCGACCTAGATTTTTATTTATAGAATTTTGAAGATTAAATAGCTGGAAAATAATTGTTGAAGGTATATGAAGATCTTAATCTGCTGGGTACATGATATGGAAAATTAAGGTGAATTTTATAGCATGGTTTTGGGAATCCTTATGCATTGACATTGCATTGTTATATGTTTATTGTTAATTAGGAATGATGCATGTTAAGTTCTTTATTGGTTATTCCTTGTGCTTGAATGAGTAGTTGATTCATTTATGCTTTGAAATGAATGAATGTGAATAGCCAAGCATGGGTAGTAGTAGCACAGAGGTAACAAAGTCACTTGATCCTGAGTATGAAGAGTATGTCACACATACCCCGAAGGCGAGTTTACACTCCGAGCCTTCAGTCAACGATGAAGATCCTCGTGAGATAGAGGAAGAAGATCCAGAAATAGAGATACTATTCCAAGAGGAAGACAGTCTACAAGCTTAGACAACTATGTCGAATGAAAAGCTTCCGGTGAAGAAAAGGGTGATAGAAGATTATTGGTCAACAGAACCAATTGCAGCCAAGCATTTAAGAGCAGTCAAACCAGCAAAGGAGAGTATTATAAAGAAGGAACCATCTAAGATAGGGTCTAGTGTCATAAAGTCGGTTCATTACTCGAATGTAGTGATCAACATAGAGACAGAGAGTGATCTCGAGACAAAGGAAGAGTATCCTTTTGGTCTCGGTAGGGAAATACATCTGTGGAGCATTTTACAAACATAGGTTAGACAGCTGCAGGAGCCACGACCTTTAGAAGACGTAGTTTATTTATAGCATGGATAGCAAGGGCCAGGGAAGCGTATGAGTTAGAGAAAATGTTCCTGAATGCAGCAACAGATGTCAAATGGTCGAGTGCAGTGATAATGACCATTCTGAATCCAGAACTACAAAGAGCTGCGAAGTTTCATATTATATGTTTCCCTATTCCCATCTTTTCTGTTTTCTTAGCCAGGCTTGAGGCCCCTGTGTTCGAAATGTTTCCGAATGATTAGATGATAAGACTGTCGTAGATGTTAGACGTGTGATAAATGCTAGACTTGTACAAATGCTATGATGCTATTAGTAGTAGGATTGCTACTATGTACAAAGATAAATATGTGAATGTATATATGATGTGCTGGTTGAGTAGTATAATGGTGAGCACGAAAGTTAAATGGTTATACTAATATAATTGTTCATTTTAATGGACTAAGAGATCAATATGGTGAGGACACGTAGAAACCAAAATGTAGAGGAATATAGGGGTCAGCCTAGATGAGATGACCCAATGCATGAAATCCTGAGGAGATTAAATTAACAACAGCAATTCATGGAATAGCTAAGAGCAAACCAAGCTCACGAGGAACAAGAAAGAGTAGTAGAGAGAGAAGCTACTATACAGGCAGCAGTAGCAACAACCTTAGCTGTCCAGAACCAGAATATTCCCCAACCTCCTCCTCGGCTAGAACTTAAACAAATTCCTATTCCCCCGCCAATTTGATTGTTAGGCCAGAGGATAGAGACGAGGTATAGTAGTGGGTTAGCAAATTTTGTAAGAATAACCCATCTATTTTGAGGGATCCTTAGATGTCCAAGTCGTTGAGAAGTGGATAACGCGGCATGAGAAAATTTTCAAAGTTATGAATTGTCCCTCTGAGATAAAGGCACAACTACCTATTTTATAAGCTAGAGCATGAGGCGGATAGGTGGTGGAGCAACACCGAGCTAATATTGTAGGCAAGGAATACGCCTATTACTTGGGAAATTTTTCTGGAGTAGTTTATCCAGAAATATTTTCTTTCTGGTATAACAAGCAAGTATACATGCAATGTTAAATATGGGCGCAAGTCTTTCTTTCATGAATATGATTGTGCTAAGCATCTAGGTTTGACCCATATAAGTAATGTTGCACTATGAACGATTTTATATATACTCACTTTTATGGTAGCGAAATGAATATAAGTCTAATTGGGTCGTCTACCAGTAGTGTTTTATGCGACTAACAAATGAATCTTAGTAGTACCCAATAGAGAAGTAAACCTAGGCTAAGCTTTACCTCTAAGATCGATATAGAAAGATGTTAAGGAAAATATTTTTGATAGTCCAATAACATTTGAGGTTATTATACAGCCTAAGTTATCAGTGAACTAGGATATAATTGTATGCTGGACAAAGTATATGTTCTATACATTAGAATCATCTAGAAGTTTAGATGAGTTATAGAAGCAGGAAGACGGGATAGAGTCAGTAAGGAGATCCTGCCTAGTGATTCTAATGCCAGAGGTAAATAAAGATTTAAAGTACGTATAGTTAAAGCACAGTTATGCTGAAAAGTACTACTATAGGCTGTAGTTTGTAACAGATAAGTATGAGAATGAGAAATGAAACTCTCATCAGTGAGTGACATTGCTAACTGAGTAAGAAAGCTAAGAAAAGTTCCCTGCTTGGGATAAGGTACATTGCATCCTAACGAGAAGAGGAAGTACCCAATAGAAAGCATACCAGAGAATGTTTTAGCCAAAAAGTATCTCTCTAAAGTTTGGGATGGTAATTTTTTCTATGTCATCGCCACAGTTAGGCGTATGACAATTAAAGTCACCGCAGTTAGGCAAGACACTTCCTGATAGACAGGAAGAAGGGCAAACCCTGATAGATAGGAATCAGGTGGGATCAGTCACCGCAGTTAGGTGAGCTACTTCCTGATAGACAGGGAGGAAGCATATTCCTGATAAACATGAATCAAATAGGACTCCAATGGGAAACCATTTTGTGTTTCCTATATTGTCCCATAAGAGAAAGAAAGCAATAACAGTAGACATATGGAGCAAACCATTCCCAACACGAAAAAGAGAGCAATTGAGTTGATAACAGTCAGGGACAAAATCCCTTGAATAACTAGGGTACTAGATAAACCAGTAGGATACAGAGTGTAAGTCCTCTCTTTGCAATGTTATAGTAAAGATCAGAGAAGTAGTAAGGATTATTAAATCCGGAAAGATAGCAGTAGGCATAGAGCAGACATTGAATGAATTAGCCAAAGGAATGAACCAATGTTTGAGAATTCAAGTAGTATAGCAAAAGAGATGTGGCCTGAGAAGAATAAGTTAAGAAGTACGAAAAAAAGGAGAGAAGAAAAAGCTCTGAAGAAGTACTAAAGAGGTAAAGAGGAATGAGCAATGCCTAAGAAGATATGTTGGCTTCTATGATTAATCTTGGGGAATTATCAGACTAGCTACCACTTAGGATAGACGACTCAGCCTTAACTTGTGCTCGATGGTCTAAAGGTTCTAAAGGGTAAAATGACTCCAGTATCAATAGTCTCAGAGATCAAAAGAGGTGAAATGCCTCCAGAAGAGCAATATAGCTCTTATGGTCATAGCAGACCCAGTTAACAGTAAGTAGAGAGCCTTTATGGCTCAGAGTCAAAAGCATTATGCTGCTCTTTGGGACAGGAGAATGAGATGAACAGGGGCTAAGACTGGGATAAGAAGACTTCCTCACGATGGTTAGCTAGTATAGAGAGAGTACCCTTAATTATTTCTATAGATAGCCCAACTGTCAATTCAGAAGAGCTCATTCCAATTTTTGAGATAAGAAAGGTAAAGTAAGTAAGGAGCAAAGCTTTAAGCTCTGAATAAGTTATAGACAAGCCAGCTAAAGAGCAAGATAAGATTGAGAAGCTTCACAAATTGAAGCTTAAGGCCTCCTGTATAATTACGATTAGATAATCATGAGGCTGGCTAAATAATGAGAGATCTAGAAAACAGAGTAAAAGTTTCTCTGAACTATGAAAGCATAGAAGAACCAAGGGAAGTAAGAGATCTTAAACGTTTCCTATTGGAGTGCTAAAGTTCAGAAAAGAAAGTTATAACTCTCCAAGGCCAGCTATGAGGCTATAAGTATAAGTTAAGAAAGAAAGAGAAAGAGAGCCCTAGATATTACACGAACTCACTAAGTATTAAAAGAAAAGCCTTAAGGGTGAGTTAATGGCAAAGATACAGAAAAGGGATAGATAGTAAAAGTCAGCATAGAATGAGGCTGGCAAGATAAACTGACCAGTGAAATGTGAGGTAAAAAGTGAGATTTGCCTCAGAAATTTTAATGGTCAATTAGTAAAGGTCAAGAAGTTCTAGTAAAGAGAGAAATTAGCATGATTTTAAGATAATAATAGAATGGCTTAAAATGTAAAGTCGATAGCGATGTGACAAGTCAATAAATAATTCAAGCCGATAAGAAAATTAACATTGGAGATCATATATTATTGAGGGTATCTCCAATAATGAAGATTAGGTTAGTCTTCTAAGCTAAAGAGCTCAGTTAAAGAGATGTTTTGAGGATTTAAAAGTTAAGGTAATAGTTATCGTTTGGCCCCCAAATCCAAGTCAAAGGTGCCAGGAATTTCCTGTTTCCATTATAAAAGTGATCTGGCAAGAGCTAATGCTAGAGAAAGTTATGTAGGGAAACAGAAGAAGTAAAAGTCAAAAGCTCAGAGTTATTGACTCGAATGTGTAAATTTTGAGGATGAAATTTATTTTAGGGGGAAGAAATGTAATATCCCAAATTTCAGTAACTGAGATAAAGGCCAAAACGATAGCTATGAGATGAGTTAAGGCTTATAGATAGAAAGCACAGAAAAAGAGGATGTCAACGGAACAGAGGAATTATAATTTATTAAGTCCTAAGGTCTTTAAATTTCCAAGTCTAAAAGATCAAGGGCAAAATGGTCATTATGTATGAAAAGTCAAAGGTATAAATGTCCTTCAGATATAAAGATCAAGGGCAATTATGGAATTTTGAAAAGAGTAGTAAAAATAAGGGCATTTGGGTAATTTGACCAAAAAGTCATAGTTAAAAGTCAAAGTTGACCAAAATATCAGGAAGATTCGCAGATGACCGAAAGATAGAGCAAGACTCGCAGATCAGAACCGTGTGTCATGGATTTTTGTGATTCGGCCTAGATTTTTATTTATAGAATTTTGAAGATTAAATGGCCAAAAAATAATTGTTTAAGGTATCTGAAGATCTTAATCTGCTGGGTATAGGATATGGAAAATTAAGTTGAATTTTATAGTATTTAATAAAATTGCTATCCAGTATCCGATAGAGGCAATTTTCTAAATCGGAGAGAAAAAGACCGAAAACCTTGGAAAAGGAATATTCTTGAAAAGTTAATTTCTGACAATCTGAGAAGCAATTTGAGGAACAGAAAAGGGCTAGAGTATCAGTGAAAATTCTAGGAATTTTTAGAGCCCTAAAGTCAAATTGCTTATCGGTGGCACATTTTTCGGTGTTTCATCAGGGGCAAGGAACCTTGTTGAATATTAAGCAGCTCCAGGGGTATTTTGGAAATGGAAAATGGTGCTATATAAGTAAGAAAAATGAGGAGATGAAATGAGAAAGAAAACATCTCCGGAAAAATAAAGAGGAATTTACTGGGATAAAGTTACTTTTACAGGTGTAAGTTGTAACCGGATCAAGTAACTGGATAGTAAGTGATCCAGTTAGCCTAACTAAGTTTGTAATGGGTGGTTAGAAGCATTAAATGCAACTTTGACCAAGCCACAAGAAGATGACAAGTGAAGAAATCTCAACCATTAAGATCAAAACTTGGTGATCAAGAAAAGATCACAACCATTCAAAATTAAAGAGGAGTTTTTAATAAGCCATTTCTTCTCTTTCCCCTTGTCATTTGGCCGGTCATCTCTCCCTCTTCAAGAGCCAAGGATTTCACCATTTTTGAGCACAAATAAGAAGAAGAAAGCTTCACACAACATAAGGTAACAAGTTCAATCAACCAAATCTTTACATTTTCTAAATCCTTGCAACCTCTTCTACCTTTCTATCGGTTTGTTTTCTTGATTAAGCCCCTCTTTTGGAAGATGAAAGGTTAGGGTTTCAAGTTATGAAAATGAAAAAGAGATGGTTTTAGAGGTAACAATTTGTTGCAAAACACTCTTTGGGAAGTAAGGAGTAGTTTGATGTATGTTGTTGGTTGATTTGGTTGTTGTGTAAAACTTTGGAAAGCTGAATATTATGGGGAAGTACTACCCAAATTTTGTTTGGCACATAAGGGAAGTTGTGTTTGAGTTAGATATTGCATGAAAAGTGGTTTGGAAGTAAGGATAAGCAAGTATACATGAATAAAGTTTGAAAAATCCAAAACCCCTTTTTATTGTTCTGTTTTGGCTTGATAGGGGGAGTGTGATTTTGATGCTTCCAATATCTTTAGAATAAAAATTTGTGTAGGGTAAAAGTAAGAAAAGGATTAGGGAAGCATTTAAAATCATAAGAGCAAGTTTTAAAATTTTAAGGGTGCTTAAAAGAGCAATAAGGGTTATATTGTGTTTTTGTAAGTTTTCTTGCATTGTGATGGTTGGAAATTTATGATTATATTACTACATGATGTTTAGGAAGTTAAGGAGCCAAAGAGCTAGTGGGAAAAGGGTCCCAAGAGAGCTTTAAAGTCCAAGAGAAGTTAAAGGAAAAATGTAGCAAAACCCTCTGACCTTAAGCTAAGTTCTTTGAAAATGTGTTGTGAACTATGCATGACTTGTATTGAATTTTATGATGATGGAAGTGTGAATATGTGCTTTTGTATGCTATAGCCATATGTATTTAATTGTTACATGTTGCACTTTTATGATTTCACACTTATGTTGAACGTGGTCATGCATTTTTATAAAGTGTGTTGGAAAGTTTTGCTATGATGGGATTTTCCAAAATCTCATTATTCCCCACCAACCATTTTAGGTTCAAGCTCAAGAAAGGGTAAGGACAAAGTGGTTGATAGTTAAAGAAAGAATTATGTTAAGCTTTTGTTGATGGAAGTTGTGTGATATGTTTGGAGTTCAAGTTTAAGCATGTTTGTGGCCATGTAAATATAAACCTCTACATGATAATTGTGGACATATGTGGATGCATGCATAAATACGTTTAAAGAAGCTAGACAAGTTAGGAAAGTGATAAGAAGAAATTTGGGAAAATTTTAAAGAGATTTATTAAAGTTTAGAAAAGCCAAATTTTCAATGAAAGGGTTCCAAAACCCCCAAATCTGCCCAAAATTTGAGTGGGAAAAATAGAAAACGAGGTCCAAATGAGCTGAAAATTTTCATTTAAATACTACACATTCCAAGCTTTATAATGAGCCAAAGTTTTCTAAATTTGGATATGTAGATAAAGAGTTATGGTTTTCCAAAGTTAAGGGAAAAATCTAGAAAAAAAAAGTGATCATTTGAATAGTACTTTTTCACAGAATTAACTATATCCAATGGGCAATTATTTGGATCAATGAGTATTTTTATACTATAGATCACTTTATAATCTTCATTTAGAAATTGGAACCAATCAATTTCGATTTTTCTAGAATTAATTATGGTTTTTCAAAGTTGGATCAGAAATCTGAAAAATTAACCAAATGAATAGTAACTCATTTTTAAAATTTTTAAATGTCACTTATTTGGTCTATTTGAGTTATCAAGGCCCTAAAGTGGTTCAATAGTGATCTAATATGAAGCTTATAGGGGAAAATAAGGAGGGTCACATGTGATTTATAGTAAAAAGAAAAATTAATTTGTTAGTCCTTATTGTTCTATCAAAATTTGAATCCTTCTAATTTCTTTTCTTTTTTATTACATCTAATGTAATTTGCTATCTATGACATAAACATGTGAGATAAACTTTATCTCAATTTGCGTAAACATGATTTTATAATATCAATCCAAATGGGGCCTCCTTCTATTGGCAGTCTGAGTAAGCTCAACTACTTTTAGCCCTGTTTGTATAAGTGTTACAAGATCATGTTCATATAAGTTGAGATAAACCTTATTTCACATAAATACCTTCTAAACTGTAAATCACATTAAAAAAGTAGCTTCTACCACTAATCCAAACAAGTATAATATGAAAGAAGATTCACGTAGCGTGGCAAGAGTCGTTCAAAATTACAAAGCTCAATTTGGTCTCCTAAGAAATTTTTGTGTGCATTAGGTATACAACATAATTTGTACACTCATCAATCAAAAAGTTTTATTTTTCCTTTTCGTGTGTCCTTTATGTCTTCTAAAATTTCTCTTCCCGATTTTTTTTTGCTCACACCACTTTTTAGGCAAAGTGAGATCCACATAAAATAGTTGGAACATTTTGTTTGGAGAAAATACAAATAATGTGATTCACTTAATGTTTCCTTTTCATGTCGGTGTTCGTGTTGCCATGTCACTCCTCCTTAGTGTAAACCAATGCGACATAGACTTGTTTTATAAACAACCAATTTGGTTCAGTGTTTTTTCTTCTTTTTTTAACGTTGCACACAAGTCGAGACAAAACTCCTTTTATGTACTTATCTTGTCTTATGCAAAAACAATTCTCCACCGCTTTCCCAAACGGGTACAAACATGACTTGCACGACTAACAGAGAAAACAATAAGGATAAAATAAAATAGAAAAAAAAAATTTAAGAAACATTATTCAAAATTTGATGGAACTGTAAGGATTGACATATTAATGTTCTCAAAGTAAAATTGTGAAGCTTGTTTAATAAAATATTGGTTCCATAAATTTTCACCATTGCTCTTTACTTAATTATTTGTTTATGCTTGGTGAAATTGTGTGGAGTGAAAGTAAAAACAAAAAACAAATATCTTCTTCTAGCTGCTACTCCAACATGTCATTCCGATCCCCCTCCTAATCGATTGAAAAGTGATGCTACCCTCCCTTTAAATTAGGCTCAATCGGGCAGCTATTAATTTTTTTATGTCAGATAAGAATTTTGGCATCTTCCTTACCCTAATTGAAAATAAATTCCATAATTAATTTTTTGACCAATACAATTGGCATAATTATTCCAAAATTTCTTCCTTCCATATACTAATTTTTCTAGTATTTTTTTGGATCCAATTTGGCTCTCACATAATTTTTGCATCAAAGTAGAAGAATAATTAACTGCAAAAATTTAAGCTTTTTGGCCCATTACATTTTTCTTGAGGTATTTTCAACTTTGTTGCCTCCTTTCGCCTTGGAAATCCATTAGAAATCATTTTCCAATTCTTTTTGGATCACTACCAGAAAAATATCATTTAGCGTCCATCGCTAAATGACTATTTTTCATCGCTAAAAAGAGAGTCGCTAATATTTTCCGTCGCTAAGTGGAAATTTTTAGATGGAAAATAGCCATTTAGCGATGGATTTTTCCGTCACTAAATGGCATTTTTCTGATAGTAAATTTTTATCATTTTTTAATATAGGAGCTAATTAATTAGTTAGACTTAATCCTAAATATAAGATACATTTCTCATATTTATCATCCCCAAACCACCCACTATTAATACTCACTCAACAAGGTGGCCGGTTCTTTCTCTCTGTTTTTTTTTCTAATAATGGTTGAAGCCATAAAAGCATTTTAGAAAGAACATGTCGTACTTATTTAATCTAATTAAATTAATTAAATAAATCATATGCTACCTCTAGTCTTTAATCTAATAGTTGGTTGACTTTTATTAGGGAGATTAAGAAAGTTAAATACATATTACTTAAAAATATTTATATTTGTTGTTTCTCTCTAAACTAATTTGTCTGACTTATTAATTGATATATAATGTAAATAAATAAATATTTTTAGTTAGTGCATTTAACTTCTTTAATATCTCCAATAAAAATCAACTGATTCTTATATTAAAAATCAAATATATTATTAAAGACGATATAAGTATTTCCGTAATATTCATCTACACTCAAGTACCTAATCTTTCAATAATTATAACTTGATTCCTAGAAAACATTTTTATCTTTTCAATACACCAATGGGACTTCTCAGTTAGGCTTAGCAGCCTATTTACCTAGAATGTTAATTTTTTCCCCTTTTCATGCATTCAATTCATAGGGGGAGGAAGGGAGATACAAAATAATGAATGTGCATAGACGTCCCACACCCCGCAATGTACACAATCATTTTTATGAATATAAAGAATAAAGCTTTTTTTGCTTTTAAAAAAGGGTACTGTAGAGGATTTCGTATCTGTATAAATGTGCAAGAAATTTAGATATTGAGAGATGTTAATGTATGTGTAATACTTTATCATAAACCTTAACTTCATATAATATTCAACTGATTAATTTGAAAAGATTAAAAAACTAAAGAAATTAATTAATTATAACATATATTACATGATATCCAAAATGCTTATATTTATCATTAAATTATATATTAATTTATAAATTCAATAAATTAATTTAAGGAAAAGTGAAAAATATAAATAATTTAAATTAATTAATTAACCTTCTTAATCTTCCTAAATTAGTTAATTTAATTTTGCATTAAGAACTGAAAGTAATTTATTTAACTTTCGTAATAATTGTGTTATGGATGATGCAAAAAAAACTGTCTAATTATTTTACTATATTACAAAGAAAAGCAAATTAATGCTATTCATTATTCATGAATTAACTTTTGGTTGATTAATAAATTAATATGATATTTTATAAGTTGCGATGGAGTAGAAGATAGGCGTTTGGTGAGGTAGTTGAGATTATAATGGTGATAATGAAAATGATTAAGATGTCGGTAATAAATCAATGTATTTGAAAATTTTTTGTTGAATTTTTTATTTTGTAAAATTAATCTTTTAATCCTATAATATTAACTCAATTGTAATTCAGTCCTTAAAATTTGGTTTCGGTGCAATTCAATTCATATATTTTTGACTTAATTGGTCTTGATCAATAAAATTCAACTCATTGTAACTCATTTTTTACAGTTTTAATTTTTTTTAAATTTTAGTCTTAAAACTTCATGAAAATATATAATTTTTTTCTAAAATATAATGACCAATATTTTAAATGGTTCAAAACAACTAAGTAAGATCAAATTAAAGTTCAAAGAAAAAAGTTCAATGATTAAATTGCAATAAAGTTAAAACTATAAGCATTAAGTGATATCGAATCAAAGTTTTAAGGATTGAGTAAAATGTATAAGAATCAAAATTTTAATTTTTCCAGTTTAGTTTCATACTTAGGAAATTGAATAACGTGGAAAGGATGTTCATGTTTGAATTCATTTAATTTTCTATTATTTACAATATAAGGATAGATTATCTCTAATTAACATAACTTCGCTTGCATTTGAATAATTTTTGTTATGTACCATATTACCTATTATTGTATATGATATAATTAAATATTTTAATAGATATTAATTAACCAATTGAATTTAAACTATTACAAAATTACATAATGGAAAACGCTATCTATCCTCCAAGAGGCTGGAATTCATATGGCGCGTACGGGTGGATAATTAATGAAGATGATTTCATGAAGAATGCTCTTTCCTCATGTCTACTTGATCATGGATATGAGGTATATAATGAAACTATAATAATTTTCAGCAACTGTCCTAGTTTAGTGATTTAATTTAACTTTGTGCTTCTGCATTACAAACGGGATCTTATATTTATGACTTGATGGAGTACAAGATTTAATCTCAATCTATTAATTTTTTATGCCTAATATATTTTTATTTATAAGGTACTCCCAACATGGTTAGCTGTAACTTCGAAAACCCTTAAACCTTGAAATATTTATATGTAAGAGTTAATTGATTTTTTTATGGAGATTAGAAAAGTTAAATAAATTACTTTTGAAATATTTATATGTATAATTAGATTATTTATCAGTTTATAAGTGACGAAAATCATTTTGAAGAAAAATGATAAACATTTCAGCTAAGTAGCTTCCTTAATTTCTCCTAAAATGTGAACCGATTCTTATATTAAGAATTGTAGGTAGTATAATATTTTTCAACTTCACTCCCAACAATTAAAACCTAACCCATTTCCATCCCTAATTATTACTAATTTTCAAGGAAACATGCTAAATACTTAATGCATCATTACAATTGATCATCACGCTTAAATTTGTTTATTTATCAAAACAAAACGTCAATGAAGTCAATTTAAAAATTTATCAATGTTTAATTAACTTAGCTCAATATCAGTTAAACCCCCATTATCATTTATATAAATAGGTTGTAGCATGCATCATTTATATGAATAATACATAACCTAGCTACATCTCATTCAAACATTCCAGATCTTTTTTCCTTGTTTTTATTTCATATAAAAAACACAATAAAAAAGTGTAAATATACATTTTAATGTCAAAGTGCATAAATACCAAAGAGCTTTAACTAAAAGTGCGTACAACACCACATTTGGAAGTGAAAAAATACCCATAAATATTTAAAATGGGAGCAAAAATATCAGGACTGTTAATATAACGTAAGATTGATGTCTATGTATATGCAAAAATAGTGCAGACCCCATTACAAAAAATAAAGATATTACGGATGACGCACTTTTGAATTATAGCTCATTGATAATTTTTGCACCTTAATGTAGCTTATGTATAAACTTTTTTATCCTCGTAGGTTGTTACGGTGATGCATTTTGGCAGATAGAGCCATTAAGCATCTGATTCTGAAGTTAGATTTTCTGACTTGTTTAATTAATTTGCTCATATTATAATTCAGAGGATCAACTCAAGGATTGGACACTGTTATAAGAATTAATTAAAGCCTTGTTTGGATTAATTATATATTATAGAATAATTGTATAGGAATAAGAAGGGGAGACATGGATGAAAATGATGTTTGAGGCAAAATTGCTTTCACCAAACGAAATTGATCGATGATAAGATTGAAATTTCTATCATATTTTTGAAGCATTCACACGATTTTATTGGATTACGTTAATGAGAAGAAGAAAAATTGGACTTGGAGGGTGGAACAGAAGCATGGAGAAGAAAAATGGAAAAAATGCTTTTCTTATTCATTGTCATCATAATATCTCTGTACATCCTTATATACAAGTGTCAACCAACTAACTACTAACCAAAACTCTAACTTAATTTGTTATATGCAAATAATAACAGAATGCTTGACAGCTGTACAAAAGATTAAGTAACCAGCTTCTTTACATCTAATACCCCACACAAGTTGAAGCATGGAGATCAATCATGCCAAGCTTGGAAACACAGTTATGAAAAGGGCCAAAACCAAGGGGCTTTGTGAAAATATCAGCAACCTGATGAGTAGTATGTATGGGGAGCAAATGCAGCAAACCAGCTTGAAGTTTGTCACGTACAATATGACAATCCAATTCAATATGTTTGGTTCTCTCATGAAATGTAGGGTTGGAAGCAATGTGAATGGCAGATTTGTTATCACAGAAAACTGCAGCTGGGAAAGGATGAGATATGTGTGCATCAGCTAGTAAATACAAAATCCATTGAATTTCCCTAGTGACAACAGCAAGAGCTCTATATTCAGCTTCAGAAGAAGAGGCAGAGAGAGTTGGCTACTTCTTAGATCTCCAAGATATTAGAGAATTACCAAGATAGACACAAAAACCGGTTATTGAGCGGCGAGTATCAACACAACCTGCCCAATCAAAGTCACTGAAAGCCTTGAGGCAAGAAGAAGAAGAGGCAAAGAAAAATAAACCCTTGCTTGGGCAGCTCTTGAGATACCGAAGAACTCGATATGCAGCCTGGAGATGAGAAGTTCGAGGAGCAGATATAAACTGACTAAGTTGAGAGACAGCAAAAGGAAGATCTGGATGTGTAGTGGTCAAGTACAAGAGACAACCAATAAGTAGTCTGTAACGAGAACCATCAGAAAGTAAACTACCAGATTTGTGTGACAACTTGGTGCTGCGGTCAAGAGGAGTAGAAGCAGGCTTAGCAGCAAGAAAACCAGAATCAGACAAGATATCCAGGGCAAATTTGCATTGGCAAATGGAAATCCCTTATTTTGATCGTGCAATTTCAAGACCCAAAAAATATTTGAGGGGACCAAGGTCTTTGATTCTAAATTGGCTGTCTAAGAAGGATTTCATACGTGTGATTTCAGTCATATCATTACCAGTGAGCATTATGTCACCAACGTCAACTAGCCAAGGTGCAACAGCGAAAGAGATCAGCCAAGATCCATCGCACTGTTACTACATCCACCCGAATGAGAACCCTGCCTTAATCTTGGGTTCTTCGCCTCTCAATGGTCTTAACTACAGTACCTGGGCTCGTGCTATGGCGATGGCACTTGAAATGAAGAATAAACTTGAGTTGGTTGATGTTGGTGTCACCGTCGTGGAAGAATCCGCCATATCAAGAAAATAGAAAGAAAATGTAGTGATGAAGGGAAAAGGGAAAGTGAAAATCTGAAGGAAGAGAACACAGGAAAGAGAGAAAGTGCAGTGATGAATGAAAAGGGAAAGTGAAGATTTGAAGAAAAGAGAACGCGGGAAGCTTCTGAGAAGAGGATAAAGGGAACACGAACCACAAGGCAAAAAAAGGGAAAGGTTTATGCTCTGATACCATGAAATAGAAGCATGGAGAAGAAAAATGGAAAAATGCTTTTCTTATTCATTGTCATCATAATATCTCTATACATCCTTATATACAAGTGTCAACCAACTAACTACTAACCAAAACTCTAACTTAATTTGTTACATGCAAATAATAACAGAATGCTTGACAGCTGTACAAAAGATTAAGTAACAAGTTTCTTAACATCTAATAGA
>JANTPZ010004351.1:0-19490 GCA_025593235.1 Vachellia pachyceras
ATATATATATATGGGAAAAAACATATATAAATTTATAATTTAGAATTTTAGAATTAGAATTTATGTATCTATTTTTTTATACAAAGAATTTATGTATCTATAATTATAATAAATTTACGACAAACTATGAGATAATTTAGTTAAATAGTTAGTATGTTCTAAACCCTCTCACAGTGCATATTTGGGAATAACTTATTTATGCACATAAGACAATATAAAATCATTTTGAAATCCGTAAAATATTTTTTGTTATTGACACACAATATCTTAAACTGATATTTAATGCATTTAACATATCAAAATATTTTTTTAAGTGAAATCCAACATTCTAAAATATTTTTTTGTGCAATTTTATTTTTAGAGTTTTTTTTGGCCATTTTATTTTTAGAGTATTACAGCAACAAACATTCAAAATTTATATTACCTGGAGCTACTAGAAAAATGAGTTAGCATATTGAATGTACAAAAAATTACTTTAAGATACTGAATATTATTAAAAAATGTTTTAGGGTGCTGAATATATTAAAAATTAATTGAGGATGAGAAAATAGTTTTGCTCCTCAGCCCAATTGTATCCTAAAAATAGCATATTGGCATTTTAATTAAATTATTGAATATTATATATGTGTGTGTTAGATTTTGGACTTTTTTGAAACAATGTTTTCAAAAATCAAACACACGTTTAACAATGTTTTCTGTAAAACGAAATAATCCCCTCCACATATTTACCCCGACCGAATGTATAAAAGTACTTCTCTACCGTATTTTTAAACATGCCCTTTGTCTTCTAAGAAAATTTTATTTTTTAGTTTTAAAGAAATGAGTACTGTCTCCCACGTCCTCCTAGTCTTTTCGTGGATTGCAATGAAATGTTGGAAATTGCATTCGATAAATATATTTTACATATATTTTTTTTTGAGTGGAAAGGGAAAAATATATTAACAACAAATACAAAATTTTCTTCAAAGAAGACAGGCTGTGATGGGAAAATGGGATTTGGATTCGAATAATGGAAATTGATTCTTCCACACCAAAATTTCTACAATAATTTCTAGAGCCAGAGCCAATTAATCTTCATGGTTGGTTGGTTCTATGAAATGACAGAGATGCAATTAAAATATTTACTACAAATTTACTCATTTGATTTAGTTTCATAGATAATATAATAGTGCTTGTTTGGGAACACCATTTTTACAACGGTACACACAAGTCGAGGCAAAACCATCTCGAAATCTATAAAAACCATCTTAAAATCTGTAAAATACCTCGAAATCTTTAAACTCCTTTCTCCTAACGGTTTTACAAGCCCGAGCCCGCCAACTTTTGGCACGCGGGCCCAACTCGCAATCCCATCTCTACCTTGCTTCCTCATCTGTAGACTACTCATTTTCTCCCCTAGTGATAACCTAGTTAATCTGTCCATTCCAATAAACACATCCATGGATACATGTACGTTTCCGCAATACTATAGAACATTCCTTTGAACCATGTGGCTTTTTAAATCCAGCAAAAACCCCTTACACTGGTGCATGCGCGCCAACACCTATCAACAAACAGCAATACTATTTTATTGTTTATATAGTATCCGTTTAGAAACGCGGTAGAGAAATACTTTTATGCAATCCGAGATAAATATGTGAATGAATTATCTCGTTTCGTGGAAAAACACTGTTGTTGAACGTACGTTTAGCTTTTTCAAACGCTCCGCCAAACAAGTCAATAGTTGTATTATAAGTAGCCATATCCAAGTGCATGAAGAGGGTTGGTTAAGTTTTACATGACTATAAGATGCTTCAGGTGTGATAAAATGGGTGTTCCCAAGTTGAGTGGCTTAATAACAGAAGCAAGTGCTGTTGCTTATTGGTTTTAATGTAAACTGAGCAATTCTGGGTTTTATGGGATAAAATCACTCTCATTTATTTCATAAAGTGGGATCTAAATTTTCTGTCTCCAATCCAATGGGTTACCATATAGGATATAAGTGCAATCAAAATCCCCAGTATCGTTTAATATTTCAGGCTTTTAGCTAGCCACTTGAGAGAGAGAGAGAGAGAGAGAGAGAGAGAGATTCTGTACGTTCAGATGTTAAGATAAAGAGATTACAGTAGTGATGTGCTGCTGTTTAAGATAAAGAGACGTGGTCAACATGGCCACTAAAAAATGACAACCCCTGGATTAGTTGTAGAGTACTAGAGCCGTCAAGTAGTTTGGCAGAGCCCAGCTGCGATATCATATATTTCATCAAGAAACAAACACCACTCTCGTGGAAAAACAAGGCATCCTACTCATTCTTGACTATATATATCCGTAAGAATACCCTTTCTCGTGAAAAACTTTTAAGGTGACGTTACTCTAAACCAAAATTTTTGGATAAATTTGCAGTTTAACTCTATAAATACACACTTTCAACCAACTGTTTAAATCTATTGGAATGGGTTTATATCTTAAATTTAAGGTTTAAATAACTATTGAGAGATGTGTGTATATATATATATTTACTATCGAACACTGTTTTAAACATGATTACTTACTAAGTAGAACTTATGATTAGAAGAAAATACTCTCAACAGAAGTAACCGTCTATGAAAATGGGAGAGTGACAATGCTTCACGCCAAGATTAAGATATTATTTAATATCAGCCACAAAACTTTTGTGATGTGAAAAGCTGTAAAATTTGAAAATTTTAAATGGTGCGTGGTGGCTAGGCCCACATTAGATATTTAGCTAAGTATTGATATTGTAATTTTATGAGATAATAATAATAATAATATAAGGGAGAACCACTTAGATCCCTAAAAATATATAATCACGTAAAAGTCTTGATAACTATAGTTATTTAACCCCAATCAATATGATTATGTCAGCCTGGAACCCGATGACCCAACCATGTAACCGATTCGGGTACATGTATAGCTCGAAGCCATGGTAACCTCACGGGTTGTTGGGTCAATCGGGTTGCATTTTTTAAAAAAGGCAATTCAAAACGATAATGCTTACATTTTTTTTAATGATCATTTTCGTATTGATGACTATTAATTTAATTATTAGATGATTATTAATCTGGCGGGTTGTTGGTGGGTATGACTATTTTGTTATTATTTATCTATTTTGATGTTTTTGTTAGGAAAAATATTTAGTGATTACTTATCAATTTCAATATTTTTGCTAAAAAAATATTAAGTGATTACTAAATTTGATATTAGTGGATGATAGGTTGACACTGTGATATCAATATGTTAAAGAAATTTTAAAGAATGTTGGATAAGATATGATTATTTTGCTAGTAATTTAAGATATTGAATTGGTATTTAATTAATATTTAGATGGTGTGATGAGAAATTAAGATTTTAAACTATTTTAAAATTTTTTTGTTTTCCACTAATATGACCTCGAGCTGATCTACTGACCCGACCGATTTAAAGGCCAGTCCAAGTTTAATCACCTTATTAATAACAAATGAGCAGTAAAAATTTGTTGCAATTTCTTACAATAAAATTTATTCGTAATGGAACTTTGCTTTGATTCTTTCTGATAACAAATAAATCTTAGGCAAGGTCTTGCAACACAAATGACGCCAATGCTTCCCACAAGACTTCTCTAAATTGTTAAATGTTAGGTCGTTAGCTCAAACGGATTAAACGTACTGTAAAAATAAGTTGAGTGTCCAAATAATTGCAACTACAAAAGTTTCGGTTAAAATTATGAATTCATGACGGTTAAATCTCATAAAATACAACCAAGATTTTTATATTTGTAATTTTTGAACTGTTATTTGCTACTTAGTTTCTTACAAATCTTTTTAGAAGCTAATCCAACTATCATTAGTCTGCTGTCAAGCAAATTTTTTTCTCTAATTGGTTGTGCTAATATTCAGCCATAAACTTACTTTAACCAAGGAGTTGGAAATGTCAAGTTTTATGACTTGATTGATACCAGCATGAACCAAAAATAAAAAGTAAAAATAAACAGAGACTTGAGTTTGTGGGATAAAGTCAAGAGAAGTGTAACTGTGACTGTAAATACTAAATACTCAACAAAATTTGTAATTCGACCCAAAATACAACGTTGATGACTAAAATCGACGCAAGTGACATGGAAGTAACTTTTTTATCTTTTGAGAAGATAGCCAAACATCAATGGCGCAACTGCTGTACCTCGGCCTCTCTTTCCCTGCGCAACCCCGCAAAATTTCAGCTTCTTCTTCCAAGCCCCTGAAGCTCTTTGGGTCAACCCACGGGTCAAAGATATCCGTTTCCACAACTAGAAAAAGGTAGCTCAAGTTCCATAAAAAAGTCATATTTCGGATCCTAGCTTCTATTTATTAAATGAGAATGATAATTTCACTGAATTGTTCAGCTTCACCGCTTCTTTGGCTTACTGCTACTGACATTGACTGAACTCCAGGTTCTGCCAATTGTGTGCTCAAAACCAACAAGCTGAATTTAGAGGTTTCTCCTCACAGAGCAGGTATACTCTGCCTTTATCTCTATTTGTCTCTTCTCTGATACCAGTGACCCTTGCTATTTAGCTAGAGTCTTTCTGCTTAAGGAGATTGTCATCTGTTAACGGGATTCATCCTTTTTCAATTTTATTTATTTACCACGTGCAGTATCAGCGGTTAGGTTGATGAGGATAGAGTTTGGAGGTGCTTTTGCTGACCTTCTCAATGAGAAAGGGAAAGGCTCTGGTGAGAATGAGATGGCATATGTTGAAAGAACGCTTGGTTTCCGTACCCGGGAGTTAAATGATCATGATCTCAGGCTGGTTATAACTGCCACTTCATTCACTGGTCTCTGGCTTTCATTTTGTACATTGAATACTATATAGTAATTAGACTGAAACTATGTAAATTATTTGTAAACCTAACCAAAACAGTTATGGTGGATTCATTGAGTTCTTATCTGTCCTGCAGCACTCATGAATCACTGTATTGATTTTTTATTCTTGTTTTCAACTAAGGTTACATATATAAAAGTTTTTTATATCTTGAACTCTGCACTGTATAGCCTCTTGATTTGCTCTTGTACAGTCCATTTGGCTTTCTATTTTCCCACTTTCCTTCTTTCTTTCCCTCAGTTGTTTTGTTGTGTCTTTTACATGGAGTGCAGAATGTTAGATTGCCAAAGTTGCTCTCAGACTTGGCGCTGGCAACATGGTCAATGGAATCCTTCGAAAGCTTGCAGTGCTTAAGGTACTCTTTCTACCAAGTTAATTAACTGTGGTGAAATGAGTTGAAAACTATAAATAATTTATTAACTTCACTAATATTTGGCTCACAGGAAAATGAAAGCCTTCCTTTGCCCAAAGATGAGGGTGATGATCGTGCTCATGCGCATGCTCTTGCTACTTTGTATTCTCATCCAGTGGTAAGTTTGTGATTCTCTCATTTCTTTTCAGCACTCATGGTTCTGATTTGGATAAGTCTAGAATTTGAAACCTGTACCACTGGATTGATCATTTTACTTACGGAACTTTACCATACCCACTTAAAGCTAATAATCATACTTTATGATAAACATTATCATAAAAAAGGGAGGCTAAATTTACTTCTCATTATTTCTTTCTCAGTGGATGGTAAGAAGATGGACAAGGTACCTTGGGCAGGAAGAAGCTATCAAATTGATGATCTGGAACAACAGTGAACCCAGTTTCAGCCTAAGGTTAGTGATTGCTTCTTCCTGTATTCTCTGCTCCTCCCAAAATAGTACCAGGTCTATGACAGAGCAAATGAAGTATTCGAGCTCTATGTTTATTCATATTTTAGGGCAAACCATGCAAGAGGTTTTTCAAGAGCTGACCTTGTAACACAGCTTAATGTATTGAAGGTAATACATTATTCCGTTCGGTGATACCTTCTGCTTAAAATTAGTATCCACATAATCTTTATGTACTTTTAGAGTTGTTATCAAAATTTTACATTTCTTCCTTAAATTTCTTTGGAATGAATTGCTTCTCCTCTATGGGGTGAGACTAATGTATCTGCTACAGATCTGCATATCATATTGTAGTTTACCTACTGTCCTTGTGTAATCTGTTTCACTTCTTAGTTTAAGTCTGTTTTATTGAACTCAGGTCCCACACCAGCCTTCGTTGCATTTGGATGAATTTATTCGTGTCAAAACCGGGTTACAGGTATGAAAATGAGACAACGAGTTCATTATAAGGCTGTTTTAATCTTTGACATTCCTAACTGGGCTAATAACTTTTTGAGGAGCCATAATAAACTGATAAATGGATAAAACCTAGAGAAATGAGGGGTAGAATTGAAGCATGTGGAGAATAGAAAACCTAAGAAAATTTCTTGCTTCTAACAGACAGTTGATGTGGCTGGACTTTATTTATTGCATGCTTTCTACCTTACACATGTTGTTCTTCAGGTTCTTCACTATTTATACTTTATTTTCCCTTGTAGGATGTCATTCATTCTGGTCTGCTCAGGAAGGGTTTATGTTCAGTTCAGGATGAGAGTGCAGGTCAACTTTTCATCTTATCTGATAGAAAGAATAATGATAATGTTCAAGTTTCTTCTCTCAGAAAACTGGCGTTTGCTGTATTTTGATGATATATCAGAAATAATCAGCTATAAATTTTTGTGGTTATTTATCAGTAGGTTTGTAGATTTTGCAAAGGATTCCCTTTTGCTCAATAGGCCACAATCCGTTGCAGGTCTAGTAGTTTCTGTTGTGGATCCTCAGCCTGGTGAAGTCATCGTGGATTTTTGTGCTGCTCCTGGTGGGAAGACTCTGTGCATAGCCTCTCTCTTGCGTGGTCAAGGTATCATTAGCTCTAATGAAAAAGAGATACTGAACATCTGAAAACCATGTTTGGATTTCTTTTGGTTTAAAGAGTATGATAAACTTTTTAGTAATTTTTTGTTCTTCATAAAAGAGACCCAGCCTGAGGAATTTTGATAAATTTTCCCCAAGTTAACTCTTTGTCCTTAGCAACCATAATTATTTGCACCATCTGTTTATATCAGAGCAGTTTAAATTTTCTCATTTATAATCCACATATATTAAACTTCACTATCCGTGTCTGACAAAAAAAATGCTAGCTGCTTCCAGATACTACTCTCCCTAGTCATATGAGCTGTCTTGCAGTTTGTTAGTTTCAATTATGTGACTTGCTAAGATGTTAAATCCTAAGCATCCCTGCACCCAGAAAATTTGTGTGTTAAGAAGAGATTATCTGTTTCCAGGTATGGTGTTTGCTGTTGATGTAAATCGTGGTAGATTGAGAATCCTTAAAGAGACAGCAAAAATGCACCAAGTTGATGGAGTCATTACCACCATCCATGCTGATGATCTTCGTGAGTTACCCGTAATTTATAAAACTTATATTTCAAAAAGCTCAGAATTTGTTTATTTATAGTAACTTGGCTTTTGTATTGAAATTCTAGGATAGCAAACCACTCAAGTGCAATAAAGTTTTGATGGATGCTCCTTGCTTCGGACTCGGTGTTCTTTCCAAGGTATTATATTAAACATCCTGCAATTACTCATCATGCTTCAAATTCTTTTTCTTGCTGATAAACCTTTTTTTTCCAATCTTTGGCTTTTCAAGAGAGCAGACTTGCGCTGGAACCAGAAGCTAGAGGACATGGAAGAACTAAAGAAATTACAGTATGAGCTGCTAGATGCAGCATCCAAGTAAGGCCAATAGTTCTCTTGAATGTCCTCTGTTCATGTTTTAATTCATGAGAGGTGCGCATATTTGTGAAGATATATATTGAACATCTTATAAGGTGTTCAGAATTTTTTTCAGATGCAATGGGAAAGAATCTCGATTCATGAGTTATAACTACAGATTAGGTTTAGGAAATCAGTTTCAGTTCTGGTTTTGAAAACTGCCTTCTATGATTGGCTGAATGAGAAGTATTATCAGTTCAGTGAATCTTTGAATAAAGAACTCTATATAACGATGGTTAGTAACAAGTTAAGCAAGGGAGGATCAATTCATTATTATTTTCTTTCATGAAATAATATCTTTTTGCTTGTGTAGATTCGTGAACCCAGGTGTATGTTAATCTACAGTACATGCTCCATAGATCCTGAGGAGAATGATGAGAGGGTGGATGTTTTTCTAGCAAGACATCCGGTAAGTTGTCTCATTGCAGTCTAAAATCTTCAAATGCTACAGTTCCTGTTTCTGAATCCTCTTGCCCTTTGTACTATGAATTATCCCTTAGTTTGAGTGCTTTTAGTGAAGTTGCGTCTCTTAAATTCGTGATCATGATACATGACTTGATGCTAATTTAGAGAAATTGAATACTACATCCGGTCCGGTCCATAATATAGGAGGGGCTTAATTTGATTTTAAGTACAAGACTTCAATCCACTTTGCAAATGAATTACCTAACTCTTATATTAAGGATCGGAGGGAGCTGCATGATACAGGCAAAAATAGTCACGCTTAGGTTTCTTAAGGACCCGATTAAGGACCCAATTTTGTGACAGATCGCGGCTTGTATTGCTCCAACCCAGTAAAACATTCACTGGATGGCACCTTCGCTGCTAGACTGGTTCGAGCTTCGTAAAATGAGTCCTGGCTCCTGGGGACCAATCCTCAGCATCTTCATTGTCTTTGAGGTCAAATTCAGTTGAAAAACCGACTCCTAGCCCTATTACTGCTGCTTATGTTCTCCAATTCTTGCAAGAACTGTCTCATGCACTGAAACCAGGCATTCTCCTTCTGTGTGGGATATTCACATTTCTCATTCAGAACAGGAAATCTGCAATTTCTCCCAAATAGCCCAAAAGCATGAATACAGGCACTTGCATTGTTGAAGGATAACAATGATGTTGCAAAAGCAAGTATGGAAGTCAGAGGTTTACAAAATTAACATGGTGCAAGTTTTCACTCCAGATTCATGTCTCATTTCAGGTAAAACACCTTAACTTCCCACTGGCAAATTTTGTAGGTGATGGTCATATCATGTAATTGCTTAACTCCAATTCTCCTACAGGACATTATGAAGTAAAATGCTTATTAGATGTAAATAAAATATGTCACTATTGTTCTTGTAAGTGCTGGATTCTTAAGACTGTTGCAATTGTTTTTTTAAAAAAAATTAAAGGGACAAATACTAATGCCATGAGATCATAAACGGGATTTATTTCTTATACAATAACCATTATTCATTGTGTCTTTCTATGCATATATATATATATAGCATTATTTTTAAAATCCATTTAACCAAGGAGCATTTGAGCTCTTATTATATTAAATAATTCGAAAAGCCAAATCGTGACTTTATATGTATGTTAAATATGGATGCAGTACTTTCTATTTTTAAGTGTATAAGCGGAATTCATTCCACAAAATTGAAATCCCCAACAAGAAGACGATGATCAATTTAAGAATGCGGTAAAGAAGTACTTTTACGTAAATCGAGATAAATATATGAAGGAGATTATCTTATTTTACAAAAAACACTGTTAAATATGGATTTAAACTCTTTAGAAGTTCAGCCAAACGGGTCAAAGTTATTGAGCTATCGTCATGGGCTATAAAGGTTTTGATTAAAACCCAAATTTTTGGATATTATTAAGAGGTCTTGTTTAATAAGTTCATTGACCATCCTCTTGAATTTTTCTCAGCCATTTTTAACAGAGTTCCGAACAATGTAATTTACCTTTCTTATCAGGCATTTTTTTGTACATGTCTAAATCACTTCAAATATTTTTCACCATTTTTTCCCGAAGCAAAATTGAAATATCCAAAATTCTCAAAATCAATTAGATCCATACCTTAATTAATCTCTTAAATATGAATTTTTTTAATAAAATCAGAAATCATCATGATTTATTACAAAGATCTCGTCTGGAAACATAGAATCCCTTCGGCGATTCTCGAAAGAATCAACCAATATGTTCCTCGTAGCTTTTATTACCAAAGCATGAACGCTTTACAAGTGAAAAAACAAGGTCGTGGCATAATTAAATAGATTAAGAGTTTGTTTGGCTTCTCATTTTGAAACTTAGGTTTGATTTCAAAACTTAGATTTTATCCTAAAACCTATGTTTTGTTCAAATATTTAAATTTTTTAGAAAAGCTATTTGAGATACAAAATCTCGATTTGAAATCTAAATTTTGAAAAAGCTATTTTCTTATCAAATCATACCATCTCTCCTAATAAATTTTCTCTTTCATACTTTTTATTTCTTTCTCTTTCCTCTTCTCTACCTATTTTTTCCCTCGAACTCTGTAAAAGTCAATAACTTCCCAAATACAATCTTTTGAAACCTAGGTTTTGTTTTAGAATCCGTAAAGGCTATTCTCCAAAACCTAAGTTTTACCTCAAAATCCATAAAAGCTATTATGAAAAAAACATCCAAACAAACTCTAAATAACATCTAGAAATTTAATTAAATCATAAATTTCGAAAATAGATTAATTATCATGTTTTGGCCAAAAAGAAAAGCCACCCACTTACCAAAACGATCGATCTCTTCCATAGGGGCAAAATCTTGTCTCTTCAGATGCTGGTGGTCATCAACATTCGAAGTTCAAACCGCAAACAGATCCACTGAACAAAACTCAATTAGTCAGAGAAAGCATTATTAATTAGTTATATAAATAGTGCTTCATAGAAATATCAATTCTTCTGATGAAAAAAAATTCAATTTTAATAAAAAATAGTTTTGAATATTAGTGCATGCAAGGAATTAAGATTGACTCAATATTAGTGCATACAAGTATGTTAGAAGCATAAATCTCTGGAGATTGGGGAATCACACTTCAAAAATTAATCGTTACGATTTGAGTACATAAAATCTTATGAAATCTCTCTTTTAAGGAAACCATCTTAATATGAAAGTCATGTTCATCTGAATCTTCGATTTTATTTAGAGAAAACGAGTCATTCTCGCTAAACTCACTTACAATTTAATTTGTTCTACCCTTTCCTTTCACCATTTAATTAAAGGCTCATTACAACCAGAGTGTTATTGTTACAGACAATAGTTTTAAGCACAAATACAATATTTATTTCCTTTAGTTTAAAGGCTAATACAGTATTTAGTTCATTTAGCTTACCTTCATTTTGGTAATACATCAGTAATGCATTTATTTGTGGGGAGATTGTATTATACCTCAAATTCTTAATATAAGATATAGTTGACTTTTGTGGGGAGATTAAAAAATCTAATTAAATAATTCATGTTAACTAAAAATATATATGATGCAATAATAAGTATGGATATTTCATATAATATATATTATAATTAAGTAATTTATTTAACTTTTGTAATCATTCAAATAAATTCAACCGTCCTTCATGGAGTTGGTTCTAAAACGCATAATTATTAACGCCCTTATGCTATACTGTCGCTGAAGCTGAAGCAAGCTTCGGGATAAATAAGGGGTCAGTTTGGGAACGTTTAGAGAAGTGTTTTTACATAAGTTGAGATAAATATGTGAAGGATATTATCTTGTTTTACAGAAAAACTGTTAGAGTATTTTTTTAAAAAATGAAAAATGTGACTTTTTAAATGGAAAGATGTGATTTTTCAAAAGAGAAGATGTGATTTTTTATAAAGTTGTGTCCTTATAAATTAATTAGTTTATTTGAAGGGGTGTGTAGGGGTTGTAATTCTAAAGTCATGTATCCCTACATACTATAAAGGTGCAACTTTTTATGGAAAAGTCATTATGGTTGTGACTTTTTGAAGTAGTATGGTTATGACTTTTAATTGAAGAGATATTGTTTCCAAAAAGTACCACTTCAACACATCTCTCCATCCTCTATAAATACCCTCCCCACCCCCCATTTGGACACACAATTTTTCTCACAACAATATCAAACTCATTGTCTTTCTCTTTGAGTGCACACTTAGAAAACGACAAATTATCGCTTTGTAAAAGCCTTTGTTGTCTTGACTTGAGTATAGGGAGTACAATCCATACTTAAGCTGACTTGCACCCTATAATATAGGAATAGGTGGGGATGAATTAAGCCTAAAGGAAAGTGTTGCCCACGCCTTGGAGATATTGTGTACAACTTTCCTTTTCATCTTCTTCATCTCTTCTTCTTGTATTCTTCAAAGAACCATTTCCACCAATATCGCCAACAATCTTTAGGCTTATTTCGTGAGTCAAAATGGCTTCTTTGAAGGAATTGACTATGAATTTTGTAAAGTTAGAAAAGTTTGAAGGAGACAACTCCTTAAGATGGCAAAGGAAGATAAAGTTTCTTCTCACAATACTAAACGTTGCTTATGTCCTCACCACTCCCAAGCCGCAAGAACGAGAAATTGAAACCATTGATGATATCAGAGAGAGACATAAATGGGAGAATGATGATTTCATATGCATTGGATATATCCTCAATGGGCTTTGCGATGCTCTGTTTGATGTTTATCAAGATTCAGTGTCTACAAAAGATCTCTGGGACAAACTTGAGGCAAGGTACATGCAGGAAGACGCAACAAGTAAGAAGTTTCTTGTTTTTCGCTTCAATAATTATAAAATGATTAATGGAAGATCTATTATGGAACAATTGCATGAGGTAGAACATATCTTGAATAATTTTAAACAACATAAAATGAATATGATGAGTCTATTGTTGTCTCCTCAATCATAGACAAACTTCCTCCTTCTTGCAAAGTCATTGTGGTTGTGACTTTTTGAAGTGGTATGGTTGTGACTTTTAGTTGAAGAGACATTATTTCCAAAAGGTACCACTTCAAGACATCTCTCCATACTCTATAAATACCCTCCCCATCTCTCCATTTGGACACACAATTTTCCTCACAACAATATCAAACTCATTGTCTTTCTCTTTGAGTGCACACTAGGGCTGAGCAACGGGCGGGCTGTGCAGCCCGTACCCCAACCCGTAGCCTGCCCGTTTAAAATAACACGGGTACGGGCTAGCCCGTACCCGTGCCTCAACCTATTTAACCATTCTTAAACGGACTACAAATATATGGGCGGGATTTTGGGGTAATGGGCTGCCCGTATAAAAAAAGAGAGGAAAAAATAGCTTGATCCCAAATGAAAACACTGCACTAAATATACAAAGATACACACTGCACTGAAGAAAGCATGAGCCAAAGAGAGTGAGAAATAATAATACTATTAATATTGCTTAATAAGTTAGACAATTTAGTATGCAGCTAACTAAATGACATTGATCCTTGAGAAAAAGCTAAAACGGTGCTACTACTAATATAAACATGATCATAAAATCTCTGGAAAGTAAGGCACAAAATTTTTAGACCTATCAATTCCACCAAACAAAAAAATGAGTTTCACCAAATTTGTCTTGATATTTGGAGTTAATAGATAGTGAAAAAGAAAATTATAGATTAGTGACACATTAAGTCTTCAGAATTTCAAGTCAAATTTCCCACCTTTCACATAATCTCCAGGTTCCTCACCTTCAACAATAGCAACAGAAATGGTGTTAAATTTGTAGCATTATTTTATAAGTTGGAAAATCTTTGACTCGACCTGGATGCATGGTTTTATAAGTTGGAAAATCTTTGACTTGCAAGCAAAAGAACAAGAAAGGAGGTAATCTTGAATGTCCTTGAAATGAAATATTTAGCAGCCTCAAATCCACACTGGATGTAATGTGTTGATAGTAAAGTGAGCTTGATACCAACCAGGTGAATGATTTTGTACCGATGCAATGGATACAAACTTGAACCAGCACCATAATCCATATTTCCAGATGAACCTGCTGAACATTAGAATTCAGAACAGTGATATCACTCCTAATCACTCTTAAATTAACAAAGCACTAGATCTCCTCCACAATATTGGCAATAACAGAATGCATGTGTCAGAACAAGAACTATGACTAGAAAAGCGTGGAATTATTTCCAAGTACCACAGGATTGTTACACTTTAACAATTCAATTGTATTCATACTATTTTACCCCCCAATTCATTCATACTGTCTACATCTATGCTTGGTTATTTACAGTTTCACTAGCTCAATAACTTCGTTCTCACTATCGACTGGTCTCTAGCATAATAACCTATGAGAAAGTACACAGGAAGCATAGTCAAGCAATCTATGACAGACTCCAAGCCTCGATCACGATCTTAGGAAAAGTTCATTACTAATGAATCATTAGTTCCTTTAGCAACAAAATCCAAATAAAAACTTCTTTCACAAACACATTTACTTAATTTTTTTTCACTATTCTGAAAATCGCGGAATTCTCGTGCACATAGAATCCAACACAATACCTTTCTAAACCATCATTTCAACAGTATCCAACACAAAAAAGAAACAACGAGTAGCCACGAACAAGCAAATGAACTACCGAGTCATAATGGAGCTTCCAAAGAAGACTCAATGGCGATGAAGACTTGAACATTAGCAATAGATGACAGTCGAGCTGAGCAAAACGAAGACAAAATGGAAGGTTGTGGCGTTGTGGGCTGAGCTCGAAAATGAAGACGAAGTCACGAAGATGAAGATCATAGACAGAGCTCTCAGATCGGTGGTGGTGGCGAATCTAGGGTACGAGTAAGGAGATGCCTAGATGAGGTTAGGTTCATTGGTTCTAAATGGAAGCATCGTGGGGGCAGTGGCAATTTAGGCCCCAAATTTTGGAGCATTTGGGTTGGGGATGAAGAACTTTTTTTTTAAAAAAAAACATACATGGGCGGGTACGGGCAGCCTATTGGCATGCCCGTAGCCCGCCCGTGTATTATTGATATGGGCGGGTTTTTAGCCCGCCCGTAACGGGCCACCATTGGGCGGGCCCAATCCGGGGAATTTTCCCTGGGTCAGGGTGGGCTTCGCGGGTTACGGGTTACGTGCTCTCCCCTAGTGCACACTTAGAAAAAACAAATTATCACTTTGTAAAAAAGCCTTTGTTGTCTTGATTTGAGTATAGGGAGTGCAATCCATACTTAAGGGTCTATTGTATCCTGCAGGAAATTCACTGGTTAACCCAACTTGCACCCTATAATATAGGAATAGGTGGGGGTGAATTAAACCTAAAGGAAAGTGTTGCTTATGCCTTAGAGACATTGTGCACAACTTTCCTTTTCATCTTCTTCGTCTCTTCTTGTATTCTTCAAAGAACCATTCCCACCATTGTCGCCAACAAAAACGCTGTTGAACGGACTTTTAGACTCCCCAAAAGTATTGTCAAATCGGGACAAGGTATAAAATAGGATGTTGTGGCCTCGATACTTCTCAAGCTACTAACTTTTGCAATTGAAAAGATTAATAATGCATGGATCAATTTGTTAATTAGTACATTATTTTTTTTACATATATATGCATTTACTGCTGGCATTAAAAAGAGCACAGCATGATTATGAACTCATCATATTGTAAGAGTGAAGTATATTAATTGTTTTAATATGTGTAGAGTACGCAAGAGGAGGAGGAAGAGGCACTTCAATTTGTTGCTCCAACACAATAATCACAAAGAAAATGACCCATTTATGAACAGTCACACATTTCAAATCAGTCTCACATCTTTTAACTTTTGAACAGTCATAGAC
Source organism: Vachellia pachyceras (assembly GCA_025593235.1). Classification (NCBI taxonomy): domain Eukaryota; kingdom Viridiplantae; phylum Streptophyta; class Magnoliopsida; order Fabales; family Fabaceae; genus Vachellia; species Vachellia pachyceras. Next base: position 15,479 of record JANTPZ010004351.1, read on the forward strand.
GACCCATTTCATTAATTTACAGCATATTTGTTAATCACGTCTGTGCAAGTTGAGGTTAAACCCATCTCACATACTTACCTTGATTTGCGTAAAATTATTCTCACAACGGATTTCTAAATACACTGATCAATTCTGTTTATTGGTAAGCAGAATGTCTTTTATGCAGAAACTAACCACACACAAACAAACACAATAAAATAAGAAGGTGCAATGTTGATCGATGATTGATCATGAGTGGGGCATTTTGGAATTGGGGGAGAGGTGAGGTGAGATGAGGAGTGGTTGGCGTTAGCTAATAGGTAGCAATAATATGGCAGTGACGAAGGGAACACTTGTTGAAGCATTGTGCATGTCCTTTACGTGTCAAACTCAATCTCATAACTCATTCACCACTCACTCTCTCTCTCTCTCTCTCATATTTCTACCACATTTTCTCTCCTCGTAACTCACACATCCTAATAAGAGAGAGTGTGTTTAACCTTTAAAGTTATGTTTGGTTTGATGGAGGGGAATAGGAGGGGATCATTTTCCCTTCTATTCCATCCCTCCAACCAAATACACCCTAAAGCTTTATAATATAGAATCGGTTGATCTTTAGTGTGGATATTAAGTAAGCTAAATATGTTACTTAAAAGTATTTATTTATGTTATTATTAGATTATATATCACTTTATAAGTCATGTAGATTAGGTCAAAGAAAAATAATATATATAAATACTTTAAAGTAATATATTTAACTTTCTTAATCTTAAAAAAATCAATTGAGACCGAAGGTAATACTATATATCTAGTAAAACCAATGATACAATAATAAAAATATTTTTGCCGACAGCAATAAACATTATCTTATCAAGTAGACTCAACTACATGATTACAAAATATTATTATACTTTATCAACAACCAAAATCTTTGGGTAAATTGCTAATCAAAATATGCCCTGCATGCTCAATTATTTCATTAATGTTCTTTTCTATCTTTCACTGTTCATTTTCAAATGATTCCATACTACTTTATCAACTCATTGTACCTCCAACAATGACCTTTAATTTTTACATGTTTGAATCACCTCAGGATTTTCTATCATTTTCTTTTCAGTAAACATCAACCCAACTCTTCCTCATATATCTTCAGTTCGAATCTTATATTTTTCTTGTATGATCATACATTCATTCATCTGAAAAATCTTCATTTCAACTACCTGTCATCGCTATCCCTTTGAAACCCAATCTTCATCGATGTTAGATATATGTAGATGTTAAAAGTACCATAATTATGCAAGCATCGATATATCATCTAATAAGAAGTGGGAACCAGATTGGGAAACAATTATTATAAGGTCAAAATCAAGTGTATAGATGGAAGATCTAGATGCTAAAAGCTAGTCTAATGAGAGAAAAAAATAAAACGTTTATAATTTTGGCAGATAAATGCTAAGAAGAGACATATGCATATATATATAAGCCACAAATTAAAAAAGTGTTTTGGACAAATTGGTGATTGCGAGAAAAAGGAGGTTGCAAAATACAATTAATGTATCAGTTTCTATTTTTTTATGTTGAAAGATCAGCAATTGTACGTAAGAGATAAGTTATCATTGAAATTAGGAAAAATATATATCATTTGAGAAACTGCCAAAAATATTTAACCCATTTTTTACAACCACCACTGATTCTTCTTCTTTTTTTTCTGTACTTTATCTCCTTTGTAATCCTATATTCATATGAATGGTTTCCCATTTCAATTAATATATTTTAGAAATTAAAGTAAGTAGCTATATTGTTATTTATATGCAAATACAAAGATTTTAAAAAAAAATTGTACATCCTTGCCTTAGCTTTAATCTCCTAAGTTTTGAGGACCTAATAATAATTCATCACCTAACTTTTGTGCGTGTCTGTGTGTATAAAACATTATGAATAAATATAGAACAAAATTAAATTTTAAAATTAGATCTAACTATGCTTCATATTCGGGGAGGATTTAAAAAATGGCACTAAAAAAGATTGGCTCATTGATTTTTCACAACGGAAGTAATTTTTTTAAATGTGTCTAGTATCCTAAAGTATCTTTTGATTTATTTAGTACCTTAAAATATTTTTTCAATATACATCTTTAAAGTGTTTTGTGGTTTATCAACACTTTAAAATATTTATTTTCAAGTGTGTAAGTATTTTAAAGTATTTTGCAATTCATCAGACGCCTTTAAATATTTTTCAGTACCACTTAACATCCCAAAATCATTAAAAAAGATTAGGGTGCTATATATATTAACAAACTTCGATTTTTTAAAATTTGATTTATTTAAGCTTCAGATAATGATAAAATTGAAATTGAGAAAAACTGGCTGGCCGATATTTTTTTTGGAAATTTGCAATGAGGTCCACATAGGGGAATTAACGAATAAAAAGTTTTAAAGATTCACAAAATTATCATAATGTCCCAGAAGTAGCTGTTGAGATTGTCATTAACAACCTTACCAGCCTTCATTAACAATCTCAGCAGCTACTCCTGAGACCTTAAGATAATTTTATGAATCTTTGGGACCTTTCATTCATTAATTCTCATGTATAGAACTTGATTGTAAATTTCCCTTTTTTTTAATTTATTTTTGGCAATTAAAGCGGCGCTCAAAGATAAATGAAAGCATTAACGGGCTGAACCGGTAGAACAAGCAGTTACGTCTCGGGAAGCAACTTGATCAGAAGGTTGTAGCGCTCTCGTCGCTTATTTTGCGTGCTTCATCGGTTCTTTGTTTTCAGATAAAGTTTCTGGTTTATACGTTTTTCCTGATCTTCTCTGATCTGTGCCTCTCCCACTCATTTCTTCTCTGCCATCTGAATATCATCTTCTGGCCTCAAATCATTCGAACATCGTTCATTTTTCCAGATTCCGCCCTCAATTCTCGGCATCACTGCGAACGTACGGATCGGATCGGAAACGATCGCGCATGGATATTCCGGTTAGTCATCGGTTCCTTTTTTAATTATTCCGCGTTGTTTGTCTCTGCGTTTCGAACACTGGACGAGATTATGATTCATGCATTAATTAATTCAGGGCCTGATTTGTGTGTGTGTGTGAGAGAGAGAGTTTTAGATAATGAAGAGGTGCATGCATTTAGATGGCGGTGATTCGAACCAATAATGTTGGTGGTTTGTGATGATGAAGAAGACGACGACAGTGACGTAGAAGAAGAAGACAAGTTATGTGTTGACAGAAGAGAGAGAGCACAGCCCGGGAATGACTAAAAGCTGCGTTTAGGTGTTGCTGGGAGTGTGCTTTCTCTTCTTCTGTCAATGAATCTCTCCTCTCCATTTTTCTACTCCACTCGTAATTTCATACGCTCACCACCCACCTTCAAGGTAACTCAATTTTAACCTAATTTTATAATTCGTTTTCGTGAATAGACTATGTATATGTTTGGGAAGTTTATAGATGTATTTATGGATTTTGAGATGGTTTTTACAGATTTCAAAATGGTTTTTACGGATTTCAAAATAGTTCTGTCTTGGCTTATATTGCATTGTTGAGAAGAAGTTGTTCCCAAACATGTACCGTATATCTCTGCCTCCCTTCAAGGCCTAGTAAGGTTTTCGGAATTTCTTCTTCTTTTTTTTATAGAAGGAACATTGTTTCTATTTTCTAATGTTCAAAGCTTTTAAAATTTATCTGAAAACAAATACGTTTTCCATATATTTTATCCAATATATAAATATAGACTTTGACATTGTCCAAAAGGATTGCCTCTGGATGATAATTGCTCTTAACAAAATAAATATAGACGTATTATTTATTAATTGCACAATATTTTTTACCAATAAATATCAATGGTATTATTTATTTTTATTTATAAAGTTATTTTTAGTAATTATCATTTTGCGTATGGACGACCTAAGCGGCTTTGTTCAGTTCTAACGTGTATAGTTTGCAATGAATTAGTGTTAATCTTTATTTTTAATGTTTCTTCAAATTGTGGGATAATAATACTGATTCTATTACCATTTTGGCAACCGA
>JANTPZ010004355.1:0-14680 GCA_025593235.1 Vachellia pachyceras
CGAGTTTCATATTTTCAAAACTCGAGTATCGTGCTTTCTAAATATAATATATAATTAATAAATATAATATAATTATATATTATATAATTAAATATTAATGAATAAATATAAATAAGTTGAATTTTTGTTAATAAATAATATATTTATAAAAAAAATTTTACATTTATCATTAGGGGCAGTATAGTCATTTGATACAATTTTTCTACTCTCTTTCTTACAATTTTAATTCAACCAAACAAAATTTTTTCCATTAACCTATTTTCCATTCCAATACCAACCAAACAGCACATCATAAAATTTTTTCCCTTCCATTCCATCCAATTCCTGAACATTCACTGAATCAAACGGGCTGTAATAGTCAAGGCAAGTTTTGTCACTTGTGAATCAAAGACTTTTGAATTTCATTGACCGAAGTTAAACCATGCATGTCAGAGTTTATTTTACGTGAGACTGGCTGACTTGTGTGACGTGTTGAGCCATCAATCCTAAGTTTGGCAAACGTGTCAGCAAACGATTTGATGACCCAGTACGTCTTGAACGTCGACTAGCAATAAATGGCACATTAAATGGGCCATTAAATGATGGACTTCACGTGATTTCTGAGCAATGCAGTGAGAGAGCTGCTACTTCATGCTTTTATAACATATTGCTCACTCCTTATCTATCTCTCCATCCTTTGTAATCTTTTCTTTTTTTTTTTTCAATTAAAAAATAAAAAGCCACAAACGTAAGGTAGAGGAAATCGAACCGGTGATTGAACAGGTCAAAACAGTGGATCAAGGGTTAGTGGGTCAGACCGGAGTTAAATCGGGGGTCAGACCGGTGAGGAATAAAAAATAAAAATATATTTTAATATTCCAAAAATTGTAAAAGGTAAATAGTAAATTGAAAATTCAAACAACTATGTAATGAACTAAATTCCATTAGTAACAAAGTAACAATTACTATATTAGTCATATCCATTATAAGTTATAACTTAACTATTATCCAATATTATTTACAATTTCAAAATATCCATCCAAACAAAAGATCAAAGTACATATATGATAACAAAATATCCCTCTATAAGGCTATAACCATTTAATCTATAAACTAATAATCATCAACACCAAAATTAGCATTAACATCATTTAAATCTGTTGGTATTGAAACATTAGGAGGTGAAGCAGCAGGAGAAAACCCAAAGGTACTAGGAGCAACATCATCATCATCATTCGTAGATGAGGGCCCAACAATATTCATATTTGCATCACCTAGATAGATAAACAAGTAAAGTAAATTAAAAAGTAAAAACACAATTATATTCATAAGGTAAGAATATAATCTTAAATTGAGGAAAACATAATTATAAACATCCGTAATCTCTTGCAATTCGATCAAATTCATCACCTATTTCTTGTGTGTTAGGAAATTTAGGAGTTGATTCTTCTTCGACGACCCAACAATCCAATTCATCAATTGATGCATAATCAATCGGATCATAGCTTTCGTTCTTCTTCTTCATTAATGTATTCCTTTAATATGAAATGGAGTAATACAAACATAAGTTAATGAAATGTAAAGTTATAAAATCATCCATAAGTTAATTGTACATTACCTATACTTTAACCTCAAATTGTAGTTTGTGAAAACTAAATCATTGAGACTTTGATGCTCTAATATATTTCTTCTCTTTGTATGAATACGCTCAAATAAGCTCCAATTTCTTTCACAACCAGATGAGGAAGAAGTTTGGCTAAGGATACGTATAGCAATTTGTTGCAACTCCGGAACTGAACCTCCATAGTACAACCACCATTCATCTGTATGATGAGGAAAATAACATTTAGCTAAGATTTAAATATATATTGAGATGTGAATTCAAATATCAAATTAATGTACTTACGAGGGACTAGTTTTTGTGCTGCATTCTCACATGAAACCTTATCAAATGATTCTTTACAATCACGGTAGATGCTAATTTGTTGCATCATTGTAATATAATGATCCATGTCTTCAGGTGAGTTTGCCTCAAAAACATCAATCAAAGACTGCATTAGCCTATGCTTTCTAAAAAATTCAGGACTGTACAAGAATGATGGATTCAACATATAAGCTGCCGCATGCAATTGATTCTTCAAATGCTTATCCTAACGAGATTGGATGATGTTTGTGTAAGGCTTATACAATTCCTTTTTCCTTTGAAACATGTCTTTGATGGCATTCTTTGCCCTTTGCATGCCTTCATAGACATAGGGCATTGAAGGCTTCTCATCTAAATCAACGATCCTCAACAATCTGATTAACGGAGACACGATCTTCACAACTTGGTAACAATCATTTCAAAACCGGTTATCCAATATAATTGCACTAAATGTTTTTCCAGCCACGGTGCTTATTAATTTGTTATGAACAAAATGGTTATCAATGACCAAAGCTTGCAAATCATGTTTGTGCAAATATATACTGTGTAACGTGATGAATGTGGTGGCAAATCTTGTTGCACCAGGATGCACAATTTCCCTCCAACCCGGTCTTTTCCTAAGCCAAGATAAGAAGACCATATAATTGTATGCAAAGATAGTAATTTTAGAAGCCTTTTTTTGCAAGATTGGACACATGAGGCATGGAAGCAATATCTCTCAAAACAAGGTTCAAACAATGAGCTGCACAAGGTGACAAATAAATGGTTTTATATTTCTCCTTAAGCAATCTTCCACATGCTACATAATTAGCAGCATTGTCAGTCACCACATGCACAATGTTTTTTGGACCAACCCACTCTATAACTTCACTGAACAATAAGAATAAAGTGGTGGCATCTTTAACCAAATCTGAAGCATCAACATATCTCACAAATACCATGCCATGTACATAATAGACTAAAAAGTTAATCAATGTTTGCTGCCTCACATCAGTGCAACCATTTTCCTTCCATTTGGCCCGATGACTATCAATCAATAGTTGACATTCTTTTTTACAATCCCCCAGTAAGCTAAATCTATAATCATAATTAGTATGAACTTTAAACCCAGGACCAATCGCAACAGCAACATCAATAACTTTTTGAAACAGAGGGCAATTCAATGCATTAAATGGAATATAATTTACATAGGCCCATTCAGCAAATGTCATTTTGGCATTATATAATGCTTCTTTACTTGCCCAACACTCTTGATGCTTGGTTGTGAACCAGGAGTTGTCCTAGGTGCAAAATAATTGTCAACTCTCCTAACACCAATTGCTTTCCTCTTTGAAGCACTCGGTTCCTCAATTTCTTTATCCATATTGGTATCTTCCTCTTCGTTAGGAGCAGGTTTCTTCTTTGCACTCTCTACCAAATATTCTTTCATTTTAGCACGTACATTATGATGAACTTTTTTATATGAACTGACTTGACCACTAACACCAGCCAAATGTTGCTTCAACCTATTTATCCCACCTCCTCTATAACATGAAGCACATAAAAAACAGGTATAAACGTTGACTTTCCCCTCTTTTTTAACTGACACATACTGCCAAGCAGGGTCACTTTTTTCAAACCTCTTGCCCCTGATAATTGTGTATCGGGTAAGCTACTAGAAGGAGGATTACTAGACTCAGGATTGATGGTTGTAGGACTAGGGTTATCGGGTAATTGTGTATCATGAGGAACTTGAGGATTGTTACCCTCCATTGCAATAGACTCAGGGTTGTACGTCACTCTGCTCTCTAATCTGCATTCATAAATACCTTGACGGTTAAAGAGCTATAAGCCAATACAATAACAGGCTAACAACAATAATAGGACACTACACTATCCAAACAGAGTAAGCATAACATTTCTAATTATCCACATATCAGTTGCTAATTAGCACATGTCAGTTGCTAATTAGCACTATGTATGGTGAAGATTTCATGCATCAAATGCTTGAAAGACTATTCAGAAGACAGCTATGAGTAATGCAGGAGCGTACCACCTTCACTAAGTAGATTCAATTATTCAAATCAGAAAGCAGAGTACTTAATCTTTTATGCTAAAGCCAGCAGCAAAGCATACAAAAATTTCCCTCAAAACATAAACAAAATCTACAAAATTTATCATAACCCAAGACCAAAACACACATGAGTAGCTATGGATCCTATTTTAACATTCAAATAGAGATGCACCATGAGTCAAATTTGTGCAGAACTTAACATATCAGAACTCTACAATACAAAGCATGAAACATGTTACAAAATTAGAAGAACTAAAATCAAAGACACATGGATCAGCACAGAGTTAAAACGACAGATAGATGTAAGGAATGATGGGTCCATAAATAGAGAAATCATAATTGCGACAAGTGGCATAGCACAGTGCTACTGCCATATAGAATAAAATTCCCAATCCACACTATGAAATGAAGCTCAAGTTCATTTTGGAATGAGCAAAACAATGGTGAATAAGAATTGTGGAGCTAAAATATGTTAAAACTTAAAACAAGTGGCAGAGGCGATCAATATTTAGTTTGATACCAAATTCTTTATTTTTCTGAAAGAGACAACCAGAACAATATGACAAATGGAACTTCAAATTAAGAAGTGACATATTTCGCAGAGTTTAACAGTCAACAATAATAGCTTTAGGCCCCTCCCAGTGATATATTTCGAAACAATTGCGACAACCAAGATAACTGGAAGAATCACAGATTATAGGAGGCTAGAACATTACAAGACTAGTCCATTCCCAGAGAGAATTTCAGACATCAGGCGATCAGAGATAAACACACTAAAACATTAGGCGAGAAAGGAACAGGTCGCTACACAGGTGAACCAACGATGAACCATCACAGACGAATACCCTCATTCCCCAAACAGGCGACATTCTTCAATGCTACACAGGTGATCAGAGATAAACACACTAAAACAGAGTCACATTTCAGCACAACGATTTTCAACCATCACAGACGAATACTAGGGTTTTAGATGCGACAGAAACTGAAAAAATCGCCAACGGAAATGAGGGCATACCAGAAATGAACCAACGATGAGATAGAGGCAACGGAACCGGACAAGGTAGAGCAGAGGTCAGAAGGAATCTCGGCAAAACTAGGCGAACAATACGAAGATGAACAAGGCAAAACTCGTCGAGCAAGACGAAGACGGACAAGAGAAACGATCAACGGAGGCGAGAAAGGAACAGGTCGCTGGCAAGAGGAGAAGCCTTCGGAATACTGTTTCCAGCGAGAGGAAAGGCATCCAGACGACAAAGGAGATCAGGCGCAAAAAAGGAAAAGTGGAAAACAAATTGGGCGTTGAGATCTATCGACTGGTGGGGCAGGGGGCCGACGAGTGTTTATTTTAATTTTTAATGTTTTAAGGGACGAAATGACGTCGTTTCGTCTCTTATCCATTTCAAAAAAAAGTAACCCGTATGAACCGCTCAACTCGGCGGTTCAGACGGGTTAGTCCCGGGTCAATCCGGGTTGACCCTGGTCATACTGACTCGGAGTCGGTCACTGAATTGGACCGGTTTTCCGATCGGTTCGCCGGTTTTCGATATGAACCGGCCGATCTGGTTTTACACACCATCACAAAATGTCAAAACCTATTCTAATCCTTTAGCTCCGTAGACTACGGCAATTATGAACTTACATCTGTACCCACTTGCTTTCTCAACTGTGCTGGGAATACTAATGTTATGTTTGGTATGGTGGAATTGGGATGTGAAATTCATTTCCTATGTTTGGTATGGTGGAATTGAGGGGTGGAATTGGAAATGGAAATGGAATTCAAAATGGGTAGAAATAAATTCCATGATGTAACCCATGGAATTATATTCAATTCCATGGAATTGATTTTTTGACCCCTAATTTTTTCCTATATTTATATCCATTTCCATCTTCATTTCCATCCTTATTTCCATCTCAATCTCCATTTCCACCAAAATCAATTCCAGCGTACCAAACGAGCCATAACTCTCTGAGATTGCTTCCTGCGAAGTATATACTCTTCTCATTATTTGTGTTTTTACCATCCGTCTTCAGCAGTGCTAAAACAAGATCATTTCTTCCCTCAACCTCTACACTCGCTGTTATTTCTATTTTCATTTGTGTTATTTTTACTTTGCTCCTTCTAGGCCTCTCTTGCTTCATCCTCATTCACCTCCATTTCATCGTTTGCTCCTATCTCCTGATGCTGCTACCTTGCTCTCGTTCAAATCCAAAGTTAATCTCAACAATCACCTTCTTTTCTCTCCCAACACCTCCGGAGATTCTTTCCTGTAAATTGCAAGATGTTCAATGCAATGCAAATAAAAAGTGGAGCGTCTTGTTCTTCAAGGTTTAGATCTCGGTGGTGTTTTCGCTCCAAATACATTATCTCTTCTTGACCAGCTCTTAGTGCTCAGCTTGCAAAACAAATCTCTCACCAGACCCATACCTGATATCTCCGGCCTCCACAAGCTCGAGTCTTTTTCATTTGCAAATGTGTCATCTTTTAAAAAAGCTTTTTACTTCTCACTTGCTGCTGCATCACCTTCCTCTCCCTAGATCTCGTACCTGGAACTCATAGTAAAACATACATTGAAAAGAAACAGGGTCACGCCATATCACAGGCCAAACAGGCCTATCAGAAGGCCTGAGCTGGCCTGTTTAGAGAAGCATGCTCCCCTGTCAGAGCCTGTAAAAGGTCTGGTCTAGAGAGTCTTTTACAGGTCACGTTGAAGGCGTCTGGCAGGTTAACTTGTTTCCACCCTTAATACTAGATTAAAGGTTTGTTTGGAAACCCATTCTGAAATCTAGGTTTGGTTTCAAAACCTAGGTTTTGTTCAAGTATAAAAAATTTTTTGAAAAACTATTTTGTTACAAAACCTCAGTTTGAAACCTAAGTTTTCTCTTTCCTACTTTTTCCTCTTTTTCTACTTTTTCCTCTTTCCTACTTTTTCCTTCCTTTTTCCTACTTTTTCTTTCTTTCTCTTTCCTCTTTCTTACTTTTTCTTTCTTATATTTCCTCTTTCCTACTTTTTCTTTCTTTTCTTTCATCTTTTTTACTTTTCATTCTTTCTCTTTCCTCTTTCCTATCCACTTTTTTGCCTCAAAATCCGTAAAAGCTAATAACTTCCCAAACATAAATCACTTTTCAAAACCTAGGTTTTGCCTCGGAATCTGTAAAAACTATTTTCCAAAATATATTCTCCAAAACCTAGGTTTTACCTTGAAATATGTAAAAGCTATTCTGAAAAGAGTTTCCAAACAAATCCGGGTGTCTTTATTAGGAATATGTGCTAGAACCTCTTTTAATCTTAACTTAGAACCCATCTATATCTAACGGGGTTAGTTTAAGAAAGTTAGTCAATCTAACTAATTAATTATAATAAATATGATGTTATTTAAGATGGTTTTTGACTTTCAAACATTGTTGTAAAGAACTTACCACTTTGTTGATAGAGTATTAATATGGGTAGCTTCAGGAGAAAATGATAAAAAAAAATTAGTTATATAGTTAGTTCTTATATTAAAAATTGAATGCATATAATTTATGGATAATTGGTCGTTACTAGTTTGTTCTTGGCTTATCTAACCCACTTCTCGTGTAAATTAAAGTCTGAAAATCATATATGAAAGTGAAGGTGTTGTTTTTACTCCCAAATATAAGCATAAGCTATCCTATATATGCTGATTTTTGAACCGGTGTGAAGGAACACAGGGAATATTCGGTTGCGATCTTTTTAAATTGCACCATCGTATTTAGGGAAATGGTTGGTTCTCTGCCTTCGTTTCCACCGGCTTATCATTGATATGCATTTAAATACAACTAATATAGATAGATCACTTCCTGGCATGTTTTGAAAAAGTTGCAAATGTTCCATTATCGCTGGTTTTCTTTTCTCTACTTGTTTACCACCTCTCATAGAACGTCACCGCTTTTGCCTATACTTTGTGGACCTGACTCTTCACAATTATACAAATCACACTGCACACATATTACTAAAAATCTGATATAGGGATGTGCAGTGCTTGATTGAACTGTCAAATATCGAAGGGAAAAGTTTAAAGATGAAATTATCAAATGATATTGAATTAACATTTGCTTGATACAAACAGCTAAAGCTGAAGTGGTTGAAACCTTAATGTAACCCACTTCCATTCTAGAGCCACAACTTCTTCCCTCTCTCTGAGCATAAAAATTAACTGGGAGTGATTTTCTAACTACTTCTCACCTCTCTCCGAGCAACAATTTATAAGGATTTTTCATTTAATGTAGGAATCCATAAGTATTATGAATAAAGCAACAGATACATTTGAACGACCATTCTGGAATAAATATGAGGAGAAAAGTAAATACACAGTAACCAGGATTCATTACGATCTAGTGTATTCATAAATCCCGGGAAATAAACGAAACAATACAATAAACACTTAACGATCAAACAAATTTACAATGCCACAATGTTTATTGAATAAGTTTACTCCAGCATATGGTTGTGCTTTGTTTCAGCGCCATGGTTCTGCCTTCTCAGTTCTGGAATTCATGCGAGTCAGTTTACCAGCTCCCCTTTTTTTCTCACTTGCTCCTTGTTGGTACGAATGTTGTTGCTGGTCTCTGTTTTTCTTGGATCCCTTTCTTGAATTTGAATTGCTTGATTGGCCTTCGCCTGTCTTGTTCTTCCCAAAGTTTCCTTTAGGTGGATACTCACAACACAAATCCTCATTAAATACTGGGTTTTCAGAAGAGGTTCCCAAACTGCCAGATTCTCCTCCAGTTAAGTTAGTCTCTTCTTGAAGGGAATCTGAGGCAGGGTTACTTTCTGAGGAAGCTTTTTCAGTAGTGAGGGCCTGAGCCTCTTCGTTATCTTTAGTAGAATCTGGATGAAGGAACTGTATTATAGGGCTTTGATCACTATTATCATCAGAGGAGAGCTGTAGATGAAAACCAGGTGAAGATTCTACTATAGAATCCTTTCTTTCCCGCAGCGTCCTTAGTATCAGTGTCTTCAAGAAGTTCATCACTTGAACTGCATAAATCAATGCGGTCAAAGGGTCCGCCATCTGCATTCACAAAATCAGAATTCCGTTATTGACATATTGTCCCTACTGTGTCAAATTAGTACGGGAATCAAAGTACTTCACTAGACACTCACTCAATTTTTTCTATAAAAAGGCACAACTAAAAAGAATAGCTTTTAAGGTTAATATTATTATTGGTTCTTACGTTTACATTTTAATCAAATTTTGATTTTAATCCCTATAGTTTCAAATCATGGTTTTTAATCTTATAATTTCATAAGTACTTACTCTAAGTTATATCATTAAGTACAGAGATCAAAATTAAAATTAGTTAAAAGTGTATAGATCAGAATCAAAACTTTATAAAGGCACATCAGATTAGTTTTGGTTTAATCTAAAACTTGCTGAAAACCAGACAGTTCACGTAACCGAGTTTTGAATGTTATGGCTTCCAGTCTCAAGCTCCATGGATGGGGTGGAGCACGAGATCTAGTTCATAGTAGTTAGTGAGACAATACCATGTGACTATTTATTGCATTTCCTCTAGAGTTAAAGAATTTACAGGAGCGTACCTGAGTCATGTTTGGGGCAAAAACCATTGCGATGTTGCGTGCGTTCATCTTATTGAGATGTTCATGTTGGACAACGTCAGCCATGAGATTGATTGCCCAGTCCAAGAGGGCAGCTTCAGTAGAAGGCAAATTCCTTGCCAGTTCAGCGCACTCCTCTTCTGTTTGGCTTTTCATTACCTGTTCAGGTGATAAGGAATCCAGAACGCCTACTGGCAGTTCCCTAAACCAAGCCTTGGTAGTAATGTACAAGAAACATCAAACCAACTGTTAGATTAAAAGTGCAAACAAAGCAATAAACAGAATCACACAAACAGATATAAAATTGTTAGCAGCAGCCATAGAAACTGATTTCTCATGGACTTTGATTTTTTTTCCCCATGAGCATGCCCAAGCACAAAATCATTCACCAATACAATATCTATTTCAATGCATCCGAAGAGAGGAATCAAAGGCAATTTGAGTTGCGATTTTATACCTTGATAAGTCCTGCTAAGTAATGGACATCAATGCCTTCAGGGACCACTCCCCTGTTTAATTGCTCCCTAACATATTCCTCTTGACTATTTTCTGCATTAATTCTGAATATGCCCTCTGCCTGCACAAGTTTAACAATTCATCCACACACATATTGGCAAATTAAAGTCCCTCTGGAGTCTAGAGCAGTTGGGCAGGACAGTCCCTTTTCGCTATTTTATATGCGTAGAGTTTCTAGTAGTTAAAAAGTCTGCAAGAGAAGAAGCTGATAAACATAAAGGTACATAGGGGGGTCAAAACCTGCAAACCTCCTTCAATGTACAGGCGCCTTTGCAGTAATAATAGAATGGTTGGCACACTGTTCCCTCTGGAGTCAAACGATAACTGCATGGATTCTGTTGAAACTCCAAAAACAGTTGCACTGTATGTGGCAAATCAAAGAATAAGCAAAAAAACAGATTATCCATAGAGGAATCCTGATTTAGTGAACATCCAGATGTAAATAGACTCGTATACCCAGCCAAAAAACAAAAGGGAGTGATTAGTTTATTTGGATAGGCAAGATCAGATATGGAAGATGTATGTTAAAGTATGTAATGCGAAAGGAAATGGGGATGTAAATTAAAGTTGGGTAAGAATAAATTATTTTTGGTAAACTATGACTTGTCTGTGTGGATGATATAATTAAAAAACAAGTTTAAATATATAATCACTCAAAAAGACACAAGTTGTTCGATATCTATATATACATGTGCGTGTATATAATTTGATCTCTGTGAGTAACAAAAGTATTAAAATTCATAATTAAAAAATTAGAAATGGGAAACCAAAAAAAAAAAAATCAGAGGCCCAAGAAGAATTCCAATCAAAATTGCAGATTAGATAACCCCATCAATCATTACATGGGGCACACAATGATTTCCAAATTGATGTAATCTCCCTCATCCAATCATCAACACGCACACAACGCGCCATCCTATATATACTAGAGAGATCACGTCGAAAAAAAAGTTAATTTAAAAAAACTGTGCTGGCCCCATTCTCTACGCATGAAAAAAAATAATTAAAACAAGTCCTTCCGATTAGATTGCAATTACTCATCAAATCATTTTTAGAAACAAACAAACATTCCGATCATTGACACATCAACTGCATGCTCATAAGTGCTTCATCGCGTGAACAAAGAAAAGACAAAAATATAGTACTGATCAATTCATAAGCCAAATCATAAGAATGAGATATATATATATATATATATGAAGAGGACGTAATGGAGAAATGAAATGGACGTGCATTGCTACAACAGCACGTTTGAGAAAATCAGAAAACAGAGAAGGGATCGGAGTACCTGGCACTGGGAGGCCTTCTGGGCACTTCGAGTTCGAATTCGTCCGGCAAACCCAAGAAACCATTGAACCGATCGAATGTGACGTGCGCAACATGGCGCACGTTAGTCGGCCATCCGATCTCCATCTGCCACAATCACTTTTACAGAAGCGCAGAGAGAGAGAGAGAGAGAGAGAGAGAGCTGTTCGTCAGAGAAAACAAACGTCGCCGTGTTACGCCTGTCCCGGATAGCAACGAAGTGCTGTGGGAGGAACTGAAGAATTGGAGAAGAGGAAGAGCTTGGTGGTTGATGAAGAGGGATAGAAAAAGAAATGGGAAGGGTAGAAATGAAGGAGAGGAGATCCTGCAGGGTCATGGCCGGCTGGCAATGAAAATGGACTTTTCTTAAACTATAAACTAAAGCGACATATTGTGGATCAAGGAATCAAACAATAATGAAAGGGAAAGGTCTGTTGATTCGTTCAGAGCAATGAGAATTCTACTGATCAGAGAGAGAGAGAGAGGTGTTAGGGGATGGAGTTGATTTGAAGCAAAAGGAGAAGAAGAATGTGGGACGTGAGCATCATTAACTGATTTTTTTTAAACATTTGTTATGCGCTGTTTCGTGTTGTGGTGCGCTGAGCAAGCAAACATAAACTGGTGGGAAAAAAAAATATGATTTGGCAGCTAGAAAATATAGAATAAGATTCATGTTACGTTCTGGATTAATGTTGTAAAACTATCGTTCCTACGAGATAAGACAAAAAAACCTTATACATATGCGGATCTTAAAAACCATGTTGGAATAGTAGCTTCTGTCATCGTACCAAACAGATACTTGACTTGGCGAAGCGTTTTTAAAAGGTAAACGCACGTTTAAGAATATTTTTCCGCAAAATGAGATAATCTTCTTTACATATTTATCTCGACTTGTGTAAAAGTACTTCTCTACTGCATTCCCAAACAAACACACTAAATCAAAATAAAGCATTTGTGTGGTTGCAACTTACAAGTTGCCGCTTGAATAAGTAATAACAATATATAGTATATGTGATTCTTAATATAAGAAATATTTTAGAAAACTAATAAAGTAAATAATTGATATATTTATCACTTTTCTCTTAATTAATTTTTTCAATAGATATGTAATATAATGTTATACATAGTCATTTCAAAATATATATTCTAATTAAGTAATATATTGAGTGTTTAATCTATTTAAAAAACATTAACTCTTATATCAAAAGCCATGTAATAATATTCAGTTTGGTGGCTTGTCGCTTCATATACGCTACACTCCATGACTACTTTATCTTTTCGTTATTAAAAAGCTTCCAAGTCCGTTCCGATATATAAATACCACACACACACACACACGCAGTGTGTTATTTCCCTTGCGAGTCAAGTTTACGACTACTGGATTTTTAAAGGATCGAAGGCGAGTCGGACAGCAGAAGTGGATTGCCTCCTGTGAGCATCTTTACGTTGCCTCAGATTTGCGCAATTTTCGACCGTTGATTCCATCCAACAGCTCTCAGCTCATTTGCCCCACGATTATATTTTATTTTTGGTCAATACCATCTTTAGTATTGTAATTAACATCTTGGTTTGTAGTCTTTGAAATTTTAAACATACATGGATTCAATTCTTCAAGTCTACTTCGTTCTCAACTGTTAGTTCTTAAAATTTTCAAAAAGGATTTTGATCCAAAGTTAAAACCGTTAATCTGGGCTAGCTGACATGATGAGTTTTATTTTTTTTAATTGTTCTTACGGCGGAGATGAGGCATTGATAAATTAAATGAAAGAAAGGGGAAATGAGACGCATAAGCATTAATTATTAATTAATTGTATTAATACTGAGAATGAAAACTAGTTTAAAATTATAAGTGGAGTTGGTTGTTGTGCGTTTGGGCATCCGACCGAATCACGAGATGTCTTACGCGTAATACGTTCTTGGCTCCTCCACAACAATGATTACAGTGCATGCTTGGAAAAATATTTTTTCCCAAACGTTACACATAAATTAAGACAGAAGCATATCGGAATTCGTAACCCATTTCTCTTAACGGATTCCCAAACACATACTGTAATCTCATATTTTGAAGAGACTAACCTTTGAGAGGGATTTAAACTTTTAAGCAGAAATTTAAATACATGGAGAAGTAGAGTCCACACACTCACACACATCCTGCAGGAGTATAACTAAACGACGTCTTCGAAGTTTAAACAAACTATTCATACCCACATTTTGTGCAAAAATATCTTTTTGATGGAGATAGTCCTGTCCAATATACTAGTACTAAATGTAAACATCTCTTTTAAAAAATATTCTAATATTGATTTGTGATACTGTAAGATGTTACTCCTTTTCACTAAATCCAACCTCTGTTAACACACAGTAATTGTACATTTTGATGATGTGTAAATGGTTTGGTAGGTAGTGATAATCCTTCTACTTAGTAACTGCAGATTTTCTCTTGCTCATGTGATACCGCGGATTCAATTTATTTGGCTTTTAAACTACTTTAAAGGAGAATTACATTCAGATCCCGTGATAACGAATTAATTTTAAGGGAGAATTGCATTCGATTTATTTGTGCCTTGCACTTAAAATTACAAGTTTGCCAAGGATCTCTCTCACACATTGCTAAAGTGAATGAACCACTCAAGATTATTTTTCATTTTACCAATATTAGTTTAAAGTCACTTTATCCCACCTAATTATTGCAACAAGCATTCAAATTTAATATCACATCTTAATTTGGTTTTAATAATGTTTAAATCAGTTTTCAAATTTAATGTTGGAAATTTGTATACACCAACTATATATATCATGTCACTCCCTTGCACAAATTGAAGTCCATTACTTCATCGGATCATAAATTGTAACTTACAAAAGCCAGAAAAGAGCTAGCCTCCATCAGCTTCTTGTCTTAGAGAAATGGAGATCAATGATGCAAAAGTTTACATATAAACCATTAGCGTTTATTTTACCAATTGATGATCTGCCATTGTTATGGTTTCCTTATAGGTATGGTTAATAATGTACTAAAACGACTGGTTCATATCATAACATTTAACGGCTGCATTAATTGCTTCTATACAATGAGGAAACAAAATAATTTTTTCTAAAATTTCTTGACCAACATAAGTTCAAACCATGAATATAGCCAATCATTTCAGCAATGGTTGGAGAAATTGTTGTTAATTTACAGCTGAAGCCACAAATTCAGTTATCTCCGTGATCACGATCGGATCGCTCTGTTGCATCCGTTGCAACTACTCTCTAGGATGAATCTGTCAACTTCCCATTTGATAACACCTTCAACAACTGGAGGTAAGATATTGTGCAAGTTTA
>JANTPZ010004357.1:0-25060 GCA_025593235.1 Vachellia pachyceras
ATATTAGGAACGCAGCAATCAACATGATCACCAGGATGTAACCGAACAAAGAATCAACTAAATTTTAATAAATTGTCAAGACATACTATTTGTTCACCAAAGTCAACAGTAACTCTATCCCGTGGGATTCCCTTGGCAAATATGGTCACAACTACTTCTTCAGGCTTCTGGTAGAATTCATGCCTGCACAAATATTGTTTACCAGAAATCAATCTTTTGGCTAGTGGCTAGTGGCTAGAAGTTTCTTTTAATAGAATGTCGATAACTCAGAATCATCAAAATCAGCGCTTATCAATTATGCAAGGAGCATCACACACTAGAAAATTGATACAGACATCTTCGACATATAACAAAATATTTATCAAAACGTAAAAAAAAAAATCCTAATTAGGCACCATATATAAAAAAAAAATCAAACAATGCAAATTGCATGAGCCAACAAATATCGAAGTTTGCGTATGTGAGATAAAATCATGAAATGCCAATAAAGTGCTTTGCTGGCTTTTCACAAGTTTTCTGCAATCCAGAAGTCAAATTCCAAAACCCAATGCAAGCCCACCACAAGAATCACAGGCACCAAAAGACAGTGGAAAACTCTCAAATCATCCACAACTCACTCTATTGGCGTGCAACCTCTCTCTCTCCTCTGTTTTGAGTGGTGTATTCATTAACAAAATCTTCATTTTGTGATTCGCTAATATAGATATCTCTTTTCAAATGTTCTCTACCAGAGCTCATGGAGAATTTCATTATATTGTTGATCCTTCGCATACTTATATGCTATGATTTGGGTAAGAACTTAAAAATGTTCACAAAAAAAAAAGTACTTAAAAAGTTAAAAATTAATTTTACCATATTAACTAGGGGGTATCTTGACATTTGAATATGCAATCCTTTTCATTATAACAGCCTTTTTAGGAGTTATTTATGATAGATATATATTTCACTACATATTTATTCACATATGTAAAAATGCCTATGGCGATCACAAATATGAAGCATCAAGACAAGGTTCCTGGATGCTAGAATGATGAATATACTACATGAAATACCTCCAACAGTCACAAAAGATGCATCGCGGAAAATATGAGGACACTTCACACATAAAACAAAATCATATAACAGATCCAAAGAAGCACTAACCTGTACTTGGGCTTAGATGCTGGTTCAGAAACCTGTTTTGCAAGGTCATTCTCTGGATTTAAGGCAAGGTCGGTTTCTAACTTTATATTTTCTGAAGAATCATCAGAGATAGGGCTCTTTTCCTGTATAGGTATGGTTATATTTTCCTCTGTTCAACATAACATGTCATTGATCATGTGTCAGTTCACCAGCCAAATATCATATATTAACACCTTGTCCCTCTCAACGGTCAACGTAACATCATCAGATCTCATTTAACTAAAATGCAATCTGAAGCACCAACACAAGACAAGAAATAAGAGGAAAGAGTTTTACCATTTTAAAAGCACAGGTTTACCTGTGATAAGAGCATCACACTCTTTGATCAAAGTAATGAATCTTGAATCTCCATGATCCAGTGAAGCGCCCTTCATCAAAGCTGCCTTTGCAGTCTCATATTCCTCTAGCCTCATGCACGCAGTACTGAAACCAAAATAGCATATAAAAAATATGATTGTCTAGTAAATAACACAGTTGACACATTATGTTAAAAGAATATCAACTACAGCGACAATAGATTAAGCATATTGTAATCAAATATAATTGATACAAATCTGAAAAGTATGGCCGAACATATCCGTGGTGACAATATTCAAACATCACATAATATAGCAATATCATGTCATTGTTTTTAAGTTAAAAAAGTATGCCATGTCAGCAACTGTTTCTCAGAATATGAATTAAATATGAAATATTAGTTTATAATTCCAAGTATTATTGGAAAGGATCATAGGAATAAAATGAGCAGCTTTGTCGGTCAATATATCAGCCATGGCGATAACTGTGGTCAAAAGGGGGAACTCACATCAGCAACATATATGTAGCAAATAGCAACTAGCAGATTGAATTGACACTTGACAGGTACCATGTATTAAATGAATACAACATACTAGCAGAGAGATTATGCATAGAAAAGCAATACAGAAGCAATCAGGCACTAATAAAGATCCTAAAATACAACTGATTGTTAACGGTAACTAAAATGCAGGTCAGACTGTGTACCTTTTCTTTTTCAGTACAAAAGGTTCTAACCTGAGACCTTTCACCCAAGCCCGGATAACCTCAACTACCCTTACTTCACTGGAAATATAAACAAGAGAGGTCAATAAGGCAAAGTACAAGTGCACTCACCCTTTGCGCAAATATGCTTTCGCTAGATCAGGATTCAAGCTAATTGCCTTGTTTGCGTCAGCTACAGCTTCTGCTCGAATCATTTACAGTTAATTGCAATAATTCATAAATCATATCCAATTCAAGTATGCAACAAAGAAAAGAGCTCGTATATACAAACGCAACCAACAGGCAACACCAAAATACAATAGCACAACGAACACACTTGCGCAGTGGAATAGAGTAAGAACCAGAGACTGAAATATAATCAAGCTTGGCACCCAATATATGACAGCTTCTCCAGGACGATACATAATCATCAAGGAGAACCAAATAGCTTAAACAAATTTTCTATCTCAATTACAAAAACCTGAACGCACCTAACAGTTGTATCCCCTGAAGAGATTTCCCATGGAAAAAAAAAATTCCATCTTGATTATACTTGCTCTCCTACAAGATTTTACCTCGCATAATCAGACTTTCTAGAATTTTAAACCCATCAAGAGTAATTCGAATTCCTAATCAAAATTTAACTGCTCAGGAAAAACCAAAAAAAAAAGGAAATGCAAAAAACATGAGGATCCAAAAGATTTACACATTATAAAATTCTCAACACCACCAGCAATTTCTCGAAACCAAGCAAGGACTAGGTAAAGTGAGAAGCGTACCAGTGTAGTTGCTGAGTTTGATGTTAGCCTGGGCACGGTCAGCATATAGCTCGGCGCTAGGGCTGATGGCGATGGCCTGGGTGAGGAGGTCCGCGGCCAGCTCGTAGTGGTCATCGACGAAAGCCTCTTTGGCTTTGGCTGCGAGATCGGAAGCCATGGGAAGGAAAGCAACGCGGGAGAAGGATAAGGGGAACCAGAGAGGGAGAAAGAGTATGATAATTGACTAGAATAAGACTGACCAGAGAGGCTAATATGGAATCGACTTGTATCGCGAAGGGAGATGAACTTCGACGAAGGGAGAAAACTTAAAAACAAATAAATAAAAAAAGAAATTAAGAAACAACCCATCTAAGCGAATAAAATATTGAAGTCCGTGAACCATCATATTGGTGCCGAGTGCCGATCAGACGATATACAACGCGGATGATGGGGGAAACATGTTTTCCATCGGCACCCAAATCAATAAAAAAAATATTAAAATTTGTAGATTTATCTTAAAAGTTCGTAAATTTTTTATTTATCGGAGTTCCAAACACAAAAGGAAACAATTAAAAAAAAATTAAAATTTGTGCTAACGAAGTTCAATTTCTTTCTTCCCTTTTTGCCAACTGGTAAAGTTCAATTTGCCTATTAAGTTCAACTTGCCTGATGTCATTAGGCGTTCAATTACAATTTTACACTGTGATTAGGATAGAATATTATTTTTGCCCTCGGTTCCAGGAATTAAAAATGATTAATTGTAATATGGGTAGTAAATATTATATAATAATAAATTGATAGATGTATGGACGTATGGTCAGAGAAGATAAATGGTGTGTTTGGGAATCTGTCGGGAGAAATGGGTTGACAAAATCTAAGAAGGGTTTAAAGATTTCGAGATCGTTTTATTTTGATTTGCGTATACCATTGGGAATAATTTCTTCCTAAACATGCACAAAACCTTCAAGTACAAACAAACAAGGGAGGTTCAGTTATGTTTTTACTGGGTCCGTTTAGGAACGAGGTAGAGAAGTACTTTTATGCAAACCGAGGTATATGTGAAGGGGATTATCTCGTTTTACAGAAAAATATTATCTAACGTACGTTTAAACCCTACAAACACTAAATCAAACATACTCAGTATTAATTTTTCAGAGATAACAGACCATAAGGCCCAAATTTTGAGTTGGGAAAAAAATTAGGAATTCTTGAATCAACACAGAAAAATTATCCCATATCCACAACGATACAATAGTTAAATTTTAATTAATCAGCAATTAATATTAATGGTCCTCGTTTATTTACTTTTATTCAGTAATCTGAATTATAAGATGTGTTTAAAGGGAAGAACTATTGATACATCAATATCCAATATGTATTGCTTAAGTAGTATAAGACATTTAAATGACAATTCTTGTAATATTGTTAAAGATAATATACATTGATGATTGATCCAAACTTTTTCTTTTGTTTTTTTACATCAGTTTAAATTTATCTTCACTGATCCTGCGTCGTCTATGTGAAAAGTAAATTAAAGTGTGAACAATGACAATTAAATAAGGTGTGAACTAAATTTTTTACAATGCTCAAAGAGGCTAATCATTGTATGGATTGTTGGTTTAAAGAAATATTCACCTGTTTTTTATAAACAATGAATATATAATACTACCCGGTCCCAGTCCTTAATATAATGTTTAATTTTTAATTTATAAAATTTAAAGAAATTAAATAATTAAATTAGTGCTTCTATTCTGGTCCTTTTGCAATCAATGGCCTGGTATAAGCCTTGTTAAAAAAAAAGGAAAAAAAAGGTAAAGTGTATGATCCCAAATAACCATGTAATCGCCAAGGAAATCTTTACTTAATAAGGCCAACAGCCAGAATCACAAGCAATCACAAACAACAAGCGTGGTCGAGGATAGCTTTTATGAATTTTAAAGTAAAATCTAAATTTTTGAAGAATAATTTTTATGAATTTTGAGGTAAAACCTAAATTTAAAAAAATGTGTTGAAGAAGTTAATGTCTTTTACAGAGTTCGAGACAAAAGTATGTAAGAAAATAAAGAAAGAAAAAGTATGAAAGAAAAAATTTATTAGAAGAGTGTATGATGTGACAATAAAATAGCTTTTTCAAAACCTAGATTTCAAATCGATGTTCTGCATCCAAAATAACTTTTCAAACAAAATTTGTACTTGGAAAAACCTAAATTTTAGGTTAAAAACTAGATTTTGTAACAAAACATATGTTGTATATAAAGGTTCCAAACAAGCCCTAGAATTATGGAAGACTTTCTTTTTTACATTTTTATTTTTATTTTATCCCTCATAAGGCCATGACTTTTTTTAATTATATATAGAGAATCTCAATTCTCAAGTTTTCAACTATGATAACAATATTTTTGTAATATCTTAAATTTAGTGAAGCGTTATCAATGCGTGTGTTGATCCTGAAGAAGAAGCTTGAAGGTCTGCCTTTGCTCACAAGGTTCGTATATAAATAGTCAGAGGTAGAAGACAACATAAGAAAAGAACTAATGGCGTGGAGAAGATGCTGTATCCATAAATCCAAATCTGTCAACAGTAACATCACTTGTGTCAAATTTTCCCCACTTACGGCCAGTTTGTCAGAAACAAAATTTCTTATTATATTGTCACCATTTAATGCTTGTTTGGAAATCCGTTGAAAAAATGATTTACTGATTTTGAGATAAATATGTGAGGGAAATTTTATCTCGACTTATGGAGAATGCATTTCAGAGCTCCAAAATGCATTCCCAAACATTTACTCTATTTGCACAAATGCTTAAAATGGATGTTTGGATTACCTTAATTACGAGGATTCTTTACTTCGCGTGTGTGTTTGGCATCTGACAACCATTTTAAAACCATGATTTTTGTTCAAATCATGGTTTCAAAAATAGAGTAGACACACATTACTCCAAAAATTTAAAATAACTTTTAACCTTTGATACCATGGTTTTTTTATGAGTCATACAAACACTCTCAAATTCTACACAATCTATTTTAGCAAGAAAATAACGGTTTAAGAGTTGAAAGCTATATTTTTCTAAAATCTATTTTTTAAATTCACTTTTTTTTTCCGAAGCAATTCTTTAAAAGTTAGTCCAAATACACGGGAACCCATCCCTTTTTAGCAAATTAGTTGGCTGAGTCTTTTCCTTTTCCCTTTTTGTCTTCATTGCTCATATTTTGTTCTAATCACTACCATCAATTTTTCAAGTTCCACAGACATCAGAATCTTGTCCACAATACCAAGGGAAAGTATATACGAGCACAGGCCAAAGCCGTGGATTCGCACCCATATGTAAGTATCATTAAGAGACAAGAAATTTTCTTGTTATTCCGTGTTGATTTTGTTATTGGGGAGCCAAGACTTTTCCGCAAACATTCTTCAACATGGAACTTCCTACATGTTAAAAAATTTTCGGCAACTAAACAAGCGGGAAATATCAAATAGACAAACCAAAGCAATGCACAGCATATAGCTACAGATAGATCATCATGCCTTTGAGGTTGATTCACCTATCTGACCGCATACATACATGCATGCATTCATACATACAATCAATTATTTTGCAGTACATTTATAGAAACTAGACTCCAAAATATGAAAGCATACAATAACTTCTGAGTTATCAACTTGATGGCAATATTATACAACAAATCCATGAAGTAAATGCTCTATTTGTAGTTCAACAGGAAGATGAAATAAGCAACTGATTGGGCAACCTTGTGCAGCAGCAGCACCTCCAGGCAAGAGCTACACATATTTGCGGAACAAAGTAAATCAATTCGTTAGCCACACAAGACACATTCAGTTAGGGGGGAAATCAAATTTCTTAACATGCGTATGGAAAGTTTTATTTTATAGTTCTATTTCCTGTCAATTTCTTGATATGTACCAATTACATGTGAGGATCAACTATCACTTCACTGCAAAAAGGAATGAAGGAAGAAAGCTGATCCGAACACACACACACTTATGAGAAAAACGAAAGACGTATATTAATTACCTTCAAGTTGAAACTGATGTCTTCCACCTGCGAAATTTGGCCACATTGATAGAAACGATGACTTGCACTTTGTCATATATGTCACTCATTAACCTGAAATAGGAATATCTGAAGGATTGGTTCAGAAATATTAAGCTGCAAATCCCCCGAAATCCTGTACCAAATCCGATGGACATGCTGAAAAAGAAGCTTCAACTGAAAAATTGATAATCTTCTTCAGGGTTTCCATCATTTGGATGATCTAGTGTTGGCCTTGTGGGGCATTTTGGTAGGGGAGTACCACAGAGATGAGCATTTCGCACATAAGCGGAGGGATCAAAGCTTTAAAGTTGAGGGCCACGAGGGATTTCTCCTGACAAATTGTTGTATGATAAATCCATCATGCTAAGACGATCTATTAGTGAAAGTTCTGAAGGAATGTGTCCAAACAAGTGGTTCCTCCACATATCAAGAAAGTCTAGGGACTCTAGTTGTCCAATGGTGGTAGGGAGTTGTCCGCCAAGCGTATTTCTTGAGATGTTCAAGGAAACCAGTCCAACAAGGTCCATTAGTTCACTTGGAATTTCTCCTATTAACATGTTGCAAGAAAGATCAATACTTTTAACTAATCCCAATATGCTCCGGTATTTGGACACCTTACCTTTCCAAACCGGTGTAGCGATATCCACCATTGAAGGAATGAGTGGGATACGAGATAATGGGTCAAAATATGAAGAATAATTTATCGTTGCATCAAAATTTGTTTGATTTGCCAAAGCAAAAAGATGGTTGAGGCATTTTGGCAAACTTCCAGAGATGTTATTCATGGAAAGACCAAGGATTTGAAGTTTAGAGAGATTACAAATATTGGGTGGCAAACTCCCAAAGAACAAGTTGGATCTCAAAATAAGAACACTTGAATTCTGAGGTCCATCACCAATTCAAGTTGGTATTAATCCCGAAAAATTATTTTTGGCTCCATGCATTTATTCATGGACGGAGGTATTTCACCAGAAAATTTATTGGATCCTAAATATAAGTATTGTATGTTGTTCAACGAACCCATTGATGTTGGAATTTTCCCAAAGAGATTATTATTTGCAACATCAAGAAAGATCAATGATTCAAAATATTTCCACCAATCTGGAAGCGCTCCAAGTAATTGATAGTTTGATATATCTGAATATTCTAATGTGACTTTGTTGTTTGGACATAAGAAAGCGCTAGCATCTGTTAATTTATTGTTAGATAAATCCAACAAGACTCCCACTTTATACGATAAACTTGAAGGAATTGAGGCTTGAAACATATTTGAGCTGAAATCCAATACAGAAAAATTATTCTGGCCTTGAAGATTTTGCATTTCCCCAATAATTTGGTTGTGCGAAAAGTTCATCATGCTACTTATTTGCAAATCCCAAAACCTGCTTGGTAGTATATTGGAAATTCCAGCATTTGAAATATCCAAGTACGAACATGACTTTTGGGTTTGAAGCCATGTTGGAAAGCTAGGGCCCAACTTCTAGGATGCTAAATTAATGGCCAGTAACTGAAGGAGGAACCCGATCAGGACTGATTTTAAATGCCAACTGATGATTAAAAGACAAGTCCAATTGTTTAAGCTGAGAGAGCCTCAGGAATTGAGTTTCAGAGACGACACCTTGCAAGAAATTATGACCAATGGCTAAGTATTTTAGCTTTGACAACAATCCAATGCCGTCATTTCGAGTTCCATTGAGTTGATTGTTGGTGAGATATAAAGTTTCCAAAAATGAGAAGTATGGAAAATCTGGTATTGATCCAACAAAGCGATTATGAGATAAATCCAAGAATTGTAGTGATATGTTGGCACAGTGGCTGAATGCTGCAACAAAGTACTCATCTAATTGGCCACTCAATGAATTGTCAGATAGACCCAGCTCTGTTAAGCTGCATAAAGCCAAGGATTTGGGGATGCCACCTTCAAGTGGGACAAAGAATATCCCAATTGGATAGGTATGTTTCCTTTCAAATTTGTTTCAGAGAGATCCAGATATTTCAATCTCTTCAAAGAAAGAATGAAGGTTGGGAATCGGGCTGGAGTGAAATTATTGTTAGCAAGTTCCAAATGATTCAAATGATGCAATCCAGCCAATGATGGAGAGATTGTAACCTTCAATTCACAGCCTAGAAGATCGAGTCCAACCACATGCCCCGTTTGGGTGTCACAGGAAATAGAAGCCCATGTGCAACAATCTGTCTGGTTCTTTCCACTTGCCCAAGGAGAGAAGCAGCCATGGGGATCTGCAAAGCCATGTTTGAGAGAAACAAGTGAGAGCCTTTCCTTCTCTCTGCACTTGCCAGTGGTGTTTCCAACTGCAAGTTCCCCGCAAGAATGCACCAAAAGCAAAAGGTAAACCAGTAACAACAAATCTCATATCATATCTACAACCATCCTTATATTGTGGGTATATAAGGTTATATATGTAGTACACAGAGGAGAATGTGACAAACAACAAGCACAAGGCCAAGTATTTATAAGCAATATATGATGAATAAACTGCCATCGCCGGGCTTTTGTGGAGAATATGGGCCCTAGTTTGTGGTCTTCCATGAGAAGGACATTGACATGGTTGGAGGATTCAGACTCTCAATGACTTCACAATGAATGAAGAATAAAAATGCCCACTTCGACTATCATTCCAAAAGAGACGTAGCCAAGCTTCTCGCTCGTTTCCTCTTCCTTTTCTTTGTTTCTGCTTATTCTTCTCTTTTGGGTACTGTGAGAAAGCAGCAAACGGTCGGCATGTACATCTGCAAGAGGGAGTTATGAATCATATCATGTGAACTGAGTTCTGTTAATGAATTTTTGTCCCCTCCTCTTTATAATTTGTAGTTATTGTGAGATGAGAAAGCAATGATTTCTGTATATTTTGTTCTCTTTTCTTCGTTGATGTGACAGAACGTGTGTCCATGGCTTCTCGAACGAGTGCCAGACGTTTTATTTAATATTTATGGCGATTGTAATGGAAGCATGTAGTTTGATTAATCATGATGGGCTCAGGTAAAAAAATTAATTATGATGGGCTGACTGACTATTTATTAATACACACACTTCAGTAAAGGACGTGCTCTCATGGATAAATATCATCTAAAATGTTTTTTAAATCATATCATTCTAATTGAGACTAGTTATTTGAAGAGAGTATTTCATTATTTTCTTTTGGAGGTTAAGCAACTGCGTGTCGGATATAAAGTTAAAGAGGATATTCGGCTTTGATGCGACCAATCAGATTAGTAGAGGCGTCCAGATAGAGTGTGGGGGCGCTGTACAAGATCATAGCCGAACAAAGCCAAGAGTGCCTCATCCTCCAGAGTCCAGCACCCTTCTCCCTTCGGGTTGAAGTTGAACAGATGCTTGTGGATAATATCATACCCTTCACAGTTTGAATGATGATAATCGAACTAACCATGGCCGCCCGATTCTCCGCCCCTGGCATACCTTGTACTCTCTCTCTCTCTCTCTATCTCTCTCTGAACTCTTTTCTTTTCTCATTTATATTTTCCAAAGGCTTTCATTTCTTCGATTATTGCCCTTTAGGCTCTGAAAGCTACCATGGTCGAAACAGCAACAACAGGAAGTTAGCTTTCTGCAATCCTATAGTGTTCACAACTCACAAGTCTAATCTATCCTGCATTGGGCATTCACTTAGCTGTCAAAAATGGAGTAGTGATAAATACATTCTGACGGATTCCTCTTTTGTAGATAACCGTTCATTGTGGAACACAGATGATGTGAATGGGCCAGTCCATGCGCCTTCCTCCCGTATTGCTCGTACCTGCAGTCTTGACACGCCCTGGTACTCAGACCTCACTCTCTGTTTGTCACTTGTATCCTCGTGAGTATCTTGAAAGATTGAACGTTTAATGAATAAACGGATGAAAAGTGGTGCTATCTCAGCTTATTTCGAGCTTCTTGATAAAATAAGGATCAAACATAATAGAAGAGAACTTACACTAAACAATTCCAGGAAAGAAATTTCCTTTGACAAACCTATTATGGAAAAGATCAATGGTCGTGGTCGTCAAACTTAGTTGGTTAGACTGACTTGCTGAGCTGATTTTACCATGTCTTCTGCAATGTTGATTGTTGGATGCCACTTCCCTACCTTTTCATGGTTTTTGTTAAAGCTTCTTGAAAACGTGGTGATGTTTATGATTTCCTGAAACGTAAGATTTTGCACTGTCTCTTCTTTACCCCATAACGTTTTGGTTAAAAATTTGCGTACCTTTCATGTACAGCGGCACATAATTTTATTGGAGTAAAATTATAATAGAGACTATAAATGCACAGGGGCAGAAATAAAAAATTCACTGGGACTCTGTTCACAAGACGGAACAAATTTATAAAGAATAGAATTCAAGCATCAGCTGAGACTCCTGTTGAGCCAAATGGAAAGCCATCTTATCATCCATTTGAGGAAATTTCCAATTCAGCATTAGAGAATAGTGGAGATGCCAGACTTACAACGGCAGAAACAAGTAGAACAATTATTGAGGTATTTTTTTTTTTTTATTTCTGTTTTGTACTTCAGGCTTGTAGTTAGTTGCCTGATCAATAAGGCGTCATTAATTTTCTTTTTTATTTGTATGGTATTATCATTGGTTGGACAATATAGAAATGGAGGTGTGATTTGACTTTTAGAAATACTGCTGTGAAAGTTTTCTTTCTGCTGAATGTGGTTGACTCTTGGCAGGTGTAGAAGTCTGCAAGGCTGCTAGAAAAACCTAATTTTGAAATTTTTTGAAAGGATAATTATTATAAGATTTTCAGAACATGGTTCTTGTACTAGTAAGTAAACAGGCAAAGACAGTTTCTTTTAACAAATATACTGGAGCTAATGGCTATTATTACAAGGCTGCTAGAAAAACCTGATTTTGAAATTCCTTGAAAGGATAATTATTATAAGATTTTCAGAACATGGTTCTTGTACTAGTAAGTAAACAGGCAAAGGCAGTTTCTTTTAACAAATATACTGGAGCTAATGGCTATTATCATTAACTGTACCATCATCTTATTTAAATAACAATGATCAAAGTCATCAAAATTGAATTTATGACATTAAGTGCTTTAATTGTTAATAATTGATAGGTCAGACTAGCTTGTAATCCTAAAATTTGATGGAAAAGTGAACCTTTGACCATATGTTTCTATTTTCTATGAAATTTGAATCATGACCAAGATTGTGTAAATTCTTCTTTACCCTTATCATTATCATCCTTATAATACAACTCAGAATGCAAAGCAGATAATGATCGGATTGGCCGTTTTTAGGTCAACAGTAAGGCAACGCTAATGTTCTCAAGCTTGATCAATGAAGAAGCTCATGAAAATATTATTTGGCCAGATATGCCCTATTTGACTGATGAGCATGGAAGTAAGTGGAGGCAGGGTGTTTCTCATTTATGCATGCTTGTAAATTTTCTTGTGTTTGGATGGCTCAACCACCAATTAAATGCTGTGCATTGCAGATGTATACTTTCAAGTGAAGGGCGGTGAAGAAATTTTCCAATCCCTGACTTCAGAAAATAACTTTGTGGTGTGGATAATTGGGCTTCAAGTTTGACAATCGTTTTATATTCTCATTATATGGCTTGTTGTCTGTCCTTATACTGCATGCGACACAAATGATCATCCCCTATCTTACATTATTCCATGAGTATATTCAAATGCTTGGGCGATGATATTAATCACTCACTTTTCCTTTCTCTCTTCCACTCAACCTCATGACTCTATTTATTTTGCATCTTTACTCTTTACCATGCTAGAGTTTGGTAATCATGCTTACTGTTCTGTAAGTTGCAGCAAGTCATTGTTGGTGTGGATACCATGGAAATGATCAGTGAGATGGACTTATCAGGTCCTTCAGAAATTGACTTTGGAATTGAAGAATTTGATGATCAAGATAGTAGTGATGTAGAGGACAACGATGAAGAGGATGAAGATGAAGATGAAGATGATGATTATGATTCGGTTGGATTTATTTTTCAATGTGCTTCTGACCTATAGAATCATTTCTTAAAGTATGTATAAATGTCATTGGTTCTTGTTTGCAGGAATGGGTTGCAGTTCTTTCAGACGACGACGACCAAGGTGATGCTGATGAAACACTTGAAGGCTGGGCAAAACTGGAGACTATGCATTCTTATTCTGATCCGATGTATTTTGCCAAGAAGTTAGCAGAGGTAAATTTTAAATAGAGAGTTTACTATATTGCTTGGCAGTACCTTTAAGATGACTGGACAGTAACTTTTGTAGTCTTTAGAAACTCATCTGTTGCAATTATACATGGAATTATGGCAGTCAATTAAATATATCTGTATTTTCTTTTATGATTTAGATTGCTTCAGGTGATCCAATTGATTGGATGGAACAGCCTCCAGCTTGCCTAGCTATCCAAGGTCTGTTAAGACCTGCCTTCATTGAAGAACAATCTGTCATACAGAAGCATTTATCAACCAATTTGTCCAGTAATGCTGATATGAATGAACCCAAAGATAATAGTGGAAAAAATCCTGGTGTGATTAACGGTCAAGTGCATAATCCACCATCACCTAGAGATAATGCATCACAGGTGGAGAATAATGATAATAGTAATATTCCTGCCGATGTGACTTCATTTTTCAAACTGGAAATGCTCAAGATTCAGCTTTTTCCAGCCCATGGACATCCGGTATGTTTGTGGACTTGTATTTGTTTGCATTTGAGCATGAGTGGGCTATTTCCTTCTTCTTTTTACTTCCTAACGTTCCCCCTAGTTAAAGCAGAATATCGCCTCAGATGATACTTTTATAATTTGTCCTCCAGTCACCACGCAGAAGGCTAACTGTAAATTCTATACTTAAAAAGGAGAAGCTACAAAACAACTTTACCGGGGCTATAATATATTCTCACGTTCTCTGGTGTAAATTATTTACACATCAACTAGTTATTCAGATATATTGGTTAGTTGCTATGTAATGCAGATGAATTTAATCATGACTCATTTAACCTGTCGACAATGAAGCTCCTGTTTGCTGCCCTAGGGTATAAAATGAGACATTGCTTGCTCACTTTGGGTTAAAATTGGTAATCGGATGACTGTTTTCTATGGTGTGTCTATAGTTTTGCCCGAAAAACAAAGTTGCTTATTCCAATTCTCTGTAGACTGACCTCGAAGTAGAGGACTACATGAAAGCTCAACCTGATGCGATTGCTCACTCAGCTTCTAAGATTATATCTCGTCTGAAAGCTGATGGAGAAAAGACCACACAAGCCTTGAAGTCTCTCTGTTGGAGATGTAAGGGCGTACAAGTGGAGGTAATACCTAACTCTTTGAATTATTTCTCCTGACTTCTCTTATGCCATACCCGAACCCGATTGCCATAAATGCTTTTCACTGATGCTTTGAGCTATCCATTCACTGATACTTGTATATTTTGAACTGCTAAAATTGGTAGTATCAGGCTATCCACGGTTTTTGCTACAGTTTCTGCTATTGCTTTATGAGAAATCCTAATTTACCACTGGACAATAATTTATCAGAAGAAGACAGGAATGGCTAAACCATTTATGCCTTTTATGAGCTCCCTTGTCATCCGTTCGCATTTTTGCGTAAAGTTTGCTCATGTATAACGTGCTTTTTCTGTCAATAATTTCTCTTGGTTGAAATGCAGGAAGCACAAGTTATTTGTGTGGACTCCCTTGGATTTGACCTACGGGTTTGCTCAGGAACTCAAGTTCAAACACTGAGATTTGCATTCAAGAAAAGGGTACATCAGATTTTTTTATGCTACTTATTCTATCTCCATTATACATACATACATATATATATATATATATGTATGTATATTCCTTATATTATCCCTCCGAAGCAACAAAGTCAAGTCAGGTGATGTCTTTAGTCAATTAAAAGTAATCTTATGATCCCACCGAACGACTTACAATGTTTTCAAATGTCTACCCTGTTGATTGGTACCACCTGTCGCGTGAGTTCAAGAGATAATTTTGATGCTAAGAGGGTGCAAATGGGGAATTCTTGGGATGTTGACCTCACACATATCCACATACTCATTCTCCCGTGTCAATTTTAAGATACTAAAATACCATCTTAATTTGCAGGCCACATCTGAGTACAGTGCTGAGAGGCAACTCAATGATCTACTGTTTCCCAGAAGCCAGCAAAAGCAGCAAAAAATGAAGCAAGCACATCAGAACGAAAGTTAAAACCTTTGGTGAATTCTTGTGTATTGTTGGACGCATTTGGCCAACTGGTTGTGTATAGCAGGTAACAAAGAAAGGGAAAGGAAGCGATGCAGATCGATGTTATCACATTTGTAATTTTTATTGCATTTAATGTTAATCGTAAAGCAATGCCTTTTGATCAGTGCGTATGTATGGCTTTCCATTGGAGACTTGTTTATATATTCTTTTACAATCTTTTATATTGAGAAAATTAATCTTTTTGTCTTTCAACTTTTATCTCACTTATAACTCAGTCCTTAAGCTTTTGACTTATGTATGATTCAGTCTATTATCTTTTCAATTTTTTATATTATCATCCTTTTCATCAATATGAGTTATCCTATGTTGCAAAAAAAAACTTCCAACTTAGCTCTAAGTGGTTTTTTTTACAAGAAGAAGAAATGGGTGAAGAGGACGAACAAACAGTAAAAAAAAGCTTTGGGATTTGTGTATCAGCTGCAATGAAGAAGTTTCTCATTCTGCTCCCCAGCAGCCACTCCATCTCACTGCACTGGCACAGAAGATAATGGGAGTGGATCTTATTAAAAAAAAAAAACAAGAAAGATAATGGGAGAGGATGATGGTGAGACGGGGTGTGAAATTTAAGCATCCTTATTTATTCTTAAGTAGAATGAGAACCTCAACTTCGATATGGCTGATACACAAATCCAAATCTTTATTATTTTTACCGTTCGTCCGTCCTCTTCATTCATTTTCCTTTTTTTTTTAAATTTATTAACAAATCCACATGGAGTTGGGTTGATAGTGCTTTTTTTTTTATCACATATGATGATTCATATAAATGGTAGATGATAAGGATGATAATATAAAAATTGAAAAGATAAGGAACTGAGTCATAAACGAATCAAAAGCTCAAAATTAAATTGCGCAGTTATAATGGTTAAGTTATAAGTGTGTTAAAAATTGATTGGCTAAAAAACTAATTTTCCTTTTTATATTCACGTGATTCTGGCATGTCATTTTACGGAGAAGGAATGAGTGCGTATAAGGGAATTGACAGAAACAGTAAACACTAAACCCAATCGATGGAATTATAATACTCATATCATTTCAACATCAAATTCAAATAACTAATGTAGGTTGGTCTAAGTTGTAATAGGATTGGTTAAATTTAATTTGTAACTGTACAGACTACAGAGCAACAATATGCATTACTCGTTTCAGCATTCTGAAGTGTCAAAAACAAAAATTACTATTTAAAATACAGGTCGAATCGCTTATGAAACAATTTGATTGGGAATTTGGGATCAACATATCGCTGCGAAACAATGCTTGTATATTGGTTGATACTAATGGTTAAAAGGCTCCAAAACTTGAGAATGAGGATGAGAATGAATCTGTGTAATACATAGATCTCAATCATAAGTCATTTTCATTGCAAATTCTGTCATTTCTATTTTGGGGAACTTGGAAAATACAAGAGAGACAGAAGTTTGGGCTATTATTATTAATTAACGCTTGAATGAAACCTTTTTTGGTTTTACTTTTTCGTCCCTCATCCTTAAAGCATTGAATTAAAGCGACAAAACTGATAGTATGTAAAGCAACTTTCCATTGTAAGGAAAAACAGCGCAAGCGCTCAACAAAACACACACACAAACAGGGAAAAAGAAACAGAAAGCAAAATGGAGAGGGGACGTAATATGATGGAAAGCCTCTTATTTTCTATGTTCCAAAAGGCTAATACATAGTAAAAGGAACTACAAGCCAATAGCCCCACTTAGTTAGACATGCTGATAATCTTTTAAATGCTACATCTAAAGATCCTCTTTCTGCTGCACGTTAATGTGAAGTGCTTCTAGACATGCTTAGAGCAGTTGTTGTAACAAGTGTGGACCAAGCCTTCTATACTAGTACTCTTAACATCTGCAAAAAAAAAAAAAAAACAAATTCTCATCAGATCAGCTTGATCTTAACAATATATGGATCAAACAAAACAATTGAGTTTAAATATGCTTGCCTGGTTGATGGTGGAGGCTGTTGATAACACAGTCTCGAGTACACTTATAGCCAGCATGATCCGACGGCGAAGTTTTCTTGCAGAAGGCCAAGCACTTGCCAATGCAGAACATCCGACGAAGCCCTCTTTTCTCAGCACATTTCAGCATACATTGTTCCTTGCAGGACATGGGAGGTGGAGCAACAGGATCAACTTCTTCTGATGGAGGAAACCGAGGAAGAGGAACAGAAGAAAGTGGAGAATCAATGGAAGGAGGAGTAGAAGTATCCGCATGAACAGCTACTGCAAGAAGCATATTAAGAACAAGAATCTTCTTCATAATGCTTGCTTCCATGGCTCTTCTTTAATTTCTAGCTTTCTCACTGTCTCAATCTATATAATAATAATAATATTCTCCCAGAAGCTTCTGTGATGATGATGTGGTCTTAACAGGTAGAATTTATAGGCGACAAGTGAAGTTAGTTTAATTTGAAGAATCATGTTTGGGAACCCCCATCAATTAAGAAATGTAAATGAATACTGATATTGACGAGTCATTTTCTGCAAACATCAAGCCTTAATCCAAGAACGTAACTTGTACTTGTTACTGCATGTTTGATGTGGGAATTATTTTCCAGCGAAGGAAAGATTTTGAATTCAAATACACTAGTAGCGTTCAAGTCTTAATTAAGATGATGTGTATTTGATATGTCATATTTTGAAGATCACTGGCACCCTGCACGAACATTGATAGTTCAAATAGGACAAATTTTATTAGATCTTGTATGTATAATTCTGAAATAAAATAACAAAATTTTAAATATTATATGTTAACAACGAGTCGTAAAAAGAACTATATAATTAGTTCTCAATAAATGAGGAGCACATGACGGATAATTTTGTGATCAAGTAATCAATAAAAAGATTTTCACCAAGGACAACAAGTAATCAATAAAAAACTATGAACACCTAGGATTCAAGGGAAAGATATATTTTGCACTTATATTCAGCACTCTAGTGTTATTTTTCCCATGCCTCTGATATCGTAATCTTATTTATAATGTATCTTATACTCTAAAACATAAATAATATGGATGTGCTTGATGTGACTAAAACATGGCATTAGATGTTAGATGCATTATAAATAAGATGCTACAGAAAAATGACATCAAGAGTGCTAGATACTAATTTACCAAAATTTATTCTCATTTTAATTTTTAATTATCATAATTTTTGTCTTTCTAGTTTTCCAATCACATGCACTTTACTCAATTTAAATATGAAATTCCATTTCTATAATAAATCAGAAGATGAGTTGTTTGTTATAGTATTATATATTGATATATATAGATGATTTGCATATTTGGGTCACTCGTAACTCTGCATATTGAAGAATGTACATTGAGCTCCAGACAAACAGTTTCTTCTCGTTAAGATATCCATTAATTACATATTAATTACCTTTCATGAGACCGTCCCACCATTTCAAAGATATACATCGTATTGCTAACTGTCACCTTTATTCAATAAACACTTACCACTAAGCTTGATTTCTCCTCCCACATTTTAGTGCTTCGATAAAATACCTACAACTAAAATCACCCTTTTTAACTACTGTGTTGTCTTTATCTACGTCTTCTACACAACCAGCAACGATAATTTCTCTTGAAAAGCCAGATGCACTGTGAATTAATGTGTAAAATATATAGCGTGCTAACAATCTTTTCGTAACTGATCGATCGTTCAGCTACAATGACAGAAGTAGGATTCCCGTGTGCAATGACCTTCTGGCTTCTTCTTGTGGCTTATCTGGGGCTGGCGTTACTGGCAGGCATTGCTTCAAGTAGAATTACCCATACTGTATTGTTCAATATAAGGCTAGCTAGTTATAGTTGAAACTAGTCATAGACAGTTGAGAGTACAAGTCCTGTTTCAAAATGGGAAGATGACTGAAGCAGATTATAATAACCAAAGCAGATCCATACTTGAAGTATGTCAGAATCCCAAAATCAGATTTAACCAAAGCAGTTGTGTTATTATTTTCATCAGTAATTCAAAAGTCATGGACATTCAAAGAATGAATTCCTATATTGCAGGAACTATTCCTCTTTCGGCGATCGAAGATTGTGCTTAGAACAACCTCTTTGGGAGAAAGACTTCTCCCCAAGATCACTCATAAGACTGCAGAAACATGAATGTAATTCATAGAATATCTTAAGGTCGTCTTACAAAATAGCCAAATAATTGCCATCACATCAGTGGCACAAAAGAGACAACAAGCAATTTTTACATGATTGCAAGAAAAATTAAAACTTAGATGGCTTTGGTGTCTCTATCAACTTGAAATTGACATCAAAGTCCTCCCACATCATGCCACTCGAAATTTTTAGAGTCTTGCAGCGTGCTGGAGACGCATGCTGAGTTGCGAAAGACTGCTCGTTGCTTGATAACTCCACTTCAGGCAATTTCTCAGGAATCTCTTCCAACTCCAAGTGTTTCAGATCACTCTTGGGCTATAAGGAATGGGCAACATTTAATCAGAAAGACAAAAAAATCACAACTCCGCAGAAACAGAAGAAGTTACATATGCTAACCTTGAGTTTAGTAAATGCTAGGATTTCAGAAGAAAAGG
Source organism: Vachellia pachyceras (assembly GCA_025593235.1). Lineage (NCBI taxonomy): Eukaryota > Viridiplantae > Streptophyta > Magnoliopsida > Fabales > Fabaceae > Vachellia > Vachellia pachyceras. The sequence continues at coordinate 19,808 of JANTPZ010004357.1, forward strand.
CCAACTTATCATCTGAATCTGTTCGAAATACATATATCTAAGAATGAGTAACCCAAATTCCAAACAGAATCAATAACAAAAAAAAAAACTTCTCAAAGTGACTTTTAAGAAAAACTTTTAGGAGGAGAAGCTTTCTCACTATGAGATCCATGGTAAGATTCTCACTCTAACTTATTATTTGAAAATCTTAAACTACACCAAAATGTTTCGGAAAAAAAGAGCTCTCAGAAGAATTTACCACTTTCAAATCCAACGGTCTTAAACAAATTGCGCAAACCCATATCTTCAGTTAGTGATTTGATACACTCTTGATGATTGTGCAGACATTGTTCTTCAGCAATTGCACTAAGATGACGAGGATCCTCTGTCAAGGCACTTGGCTTCTGGCTACTTTTACTTTTTATCTTCCCAAAATTGGAAATGTCAGAAAGTGCTTTTCTATTACCAGTGGGTAACTTCTCTGAAGCTTTGGGAGCAGTTCTTTTACTCTCAAGGTTTTTTATCTTGCCAGGAACAACTTCATTCACAGCAGAAAGCTCCTTAGACTTCAGCTGTTTGCCTGAGTTTAATACATCCGGCGCTTTCCTTCCACCTCCTAGTGTAGAAAGCTTCTCTGAGTTAGATAAATCACCAAGTGGTTTTCTCCCACCAGCCCCTGCCTTCCTCTGCCCCATAAATTTTTCCTTGGCAGAAATAGCCGTTCCTGGAAGTGTTAGAATAATTGGTCTTAGAATGATTAGGGATAAAAATCCTGTCAAAAAAACTAAAACTAAATTATTGTGTAGCAATACCATCCATGTGGATACCAAGATTCGGATCTTGAAGCAAACGATCAGTTCGTGTTGCCATTTGCACTTATCTGACAGTTTCTGAATTACGTTTCTGGAATTGGAACAAAATTCAGTAAATAAACAAATATGAGATATCAAATGGCTCTAGAACCTAAAAAGGGAAAATTGCTCCAAGAAATAACTCATGTGATCACAGAACACAAAGAGGTCTACAATGATTTTGCTCAGAATGTTTACCGCTGAGTACTAATTTTCATCCATGGAAAACAAAAGGATCTGAACCCTTACATTATTGTAAATAAACACATCATGAATATGAACTAATCACCGGACAGCCATATTACACAAGTGATAACTCTAAATTTTGTTATCTATCATCAATAAAATAAAAGGGAAAAAAGTTCACATGATTTCGAAAGACAATTACAGGGGGAAAGACTTCATAAGGAAAATCCCCCCATATCAATGACTTCAAGGGCTAATATGGATCCCATCACAAACAAAGAAGACAGAGAAGATTCTTTCAACAATCAACCTCTGACAAAAGGGAAAGAACAGAGAGCATGTTATAAAATCATTTAGATCTAGTTGCGCTTTCAGTCTCTTCTTCTCTCGAAAATATGACCAGGATTTCAGTCATCCACTATCATTGTCCTTTCTCTCTGGAAACTACAAAATCCTAACATTGAACCTCAACCCCAATTATTATCATACCGCACAATTTTTGAAAGGTTTCAAAGGAAAAAAGAAAATGCAAGAATGAAAAAAAATGAAAAAAAATATTAACAAATAGGGTTGGAACCTGCAGGAGAGAATAATTTCTCGACCTTTCTCGTTTGTTCGACTTTCTCACACTTGCACAGAGATTCTTTGATTAAGAGTTTGAGCCGATCGGCCGGGCGCTTTTGTTATATACTAACACCAGAGGTAGCGTTCTTCAACGGTAACATCTGCCATTTTATGTGCTTTATAACTGCTTGTTTAAACGGGAGGCAGGCCAGGGGTCTTCAACGGCTACTTTTGCCCCTTTATATCGGGTGGCTTCTCAATTTTCGTTTTTCTTAAAAATAAGTTAATCCTTAGTCAACTAACATCAACATCAGTGTAAAATATAAAAACTTAAAAAGATCATTATTCAGAATTTTTTTTGCCATATTATTCAGAATTTTTTAATAATGCAACTTATTATCGTAATGAAATCTATCTTTTCAACACTAACATGACGTCTAGCTGTTTAACTAAAAAACGATATTACTGATAAATATTTATAAAACAGTTTACAAATTTTATATATTTATTAATGATTTAATTTTACAACCAATTACTCCTCCAAGTTTTTAGTCTTAGATATTTAATACCTTGCAATATTTTGTTTGAATAAGATAGTTTCCAAAAGGGACAAAAGGGATACGTTTGTGTTTGTTCAAATGAAAAAAAATCGAAATCTAACACAAAACCTCCTTTCACATCCCAATAAAAAAAACTAAATTTTAAAGAAATTTATATATTTCGAAATTTTTTTACGGATTTTGAGATGTTTTTTTCTTAACTTAATTGCATAATTGGAGAAAAGATTTCCCAACATACACCTAATTGTCTGACTGTGATGTTCATGAGTTGTGGCAGAAATAAAGCCATGTTTGCACAATGGGAATTTCAAATATATATACACACCAATTAAATTAGGCTAAAGTATAATTTTAATCCTTTATGTTTGGGTCATGTTTCATTTTAATCTTTTAAGTTTAAAAAGTGCACTTTTAGTCCCTGAAACTTAACGCTGTTAGTTTTTTTTAACGGAAATTGATGACTCACCAAATTTAATTGATGACTGTGCAATAAAATGTTAACAAAACATACTAACATTTTAATTTTAATTTAATAATATAATGAATTTGATATTTTAAATTGTGTAAAATAAAAAAGATTTTCAATAATAGCGTTATGTTTGATAAGTCAGCAATTTCTGCTAAGAAATACTAACGGCGTTAAGTTTGAAGGACTAAAGGTGCACTTTTTAAACTTAAAGAACTAAAATGAAAACTGACGCAAACATAAAAGACTAAAAGTATACTTTAGCCATTAAATTATATGCAGATCTCTTTAGAAATTAAATAAACCCTACAAATAAAAAACTTGCATGCAAAATTCTGCTGTTTATATATATATTTTTGGAAACAACTCAGGGATCTGGCATCATATATCTTCATGTAAGAAATGGGGTGAATTTATGAAATATTACTTCAGTATATATTTCCAATAGTTTCTTTTCAACAAGAATTTTTTTTTTTTCAATTTTCTTGAATCATGGATTCCAATTGATGAAGATATATCATCTCCTTTTCTACGCCATTAAAGTATCAGCCGGAAGACAGAGCTTTAGCAGAATCACACCGAAGAAATTGAAAACTGTTGGCGCATGGATATTCAAAGCAGAATGAAAAAGGGGTTTGATGAGCAGCAACATTGACATGTTTTGATAGGTACAATTGCTTGAATTATTGTCGATTCAAGTTGACTTTAGAGTGTGTGTTTGTATTCATGTTTGGCACAATGATACTTTTTAAGTAATAGTGAAAAATGTTAGTATATGAACATTAGAAGTGTAATGAAAAATGGGTTTAACCGTATTAACATGGATTGCCAAATATAAATGGTAAAATATAGTTGATTTTTATAAGGGGTTAAAACTATTTTTTATCTTTAAAATTTCACCTAATTTTAGTTTTGATTCTTCAACTTTAAAACATAAGCGCTGAGATATGACAGTGAAGATTGCATTCGGATAAAAAACTATATAGATAAAGGATTAAAAACAACGTTAAAATTGCAATAAAGACTATGTAAATAAGAAAAATTTACCATTCAACAAAGCGAAATGATCAGCAACCTCCACCATTTGTCGGAATAATTGACGCCTACCTTCCCCTTATCCAGTGAAGAAATTGCTTTGTTTGGTTTGCCCGTTGACACAGCAGGGGCGCTTACCAAGACAAAATTTCTTTCACATATTTTACCTCGGAATCTGTGTCCGTTCTCCCAACAGGCTATCCAAACACACCCAATGATGTGGGGGTGATTATTTTTCTTTCTTCTATTATGGATATTTCTAGAAATAAAAGTTTATATTTTATAGTATATTTTGTTAAGTTAACTACACAGTTGTATGCCATATAAGCAACTAAACGAAATTAGTGTCATGTCAACAAAATTAATACTATGAACTGCAGCTCTAAATCCCTTTTAAACTTTAGGGATGAATGATTATAAAGAGAGCAAATTTAAACGATTAAAACCACTAGTTTTAAAGTTAAATGACCAAAACCAAAATTGGGTTAAACTTCAAATATTAAAAGTGGTGTTAATCTCATCAAGTCAGCCACACAATCAACATGTTCTATAAGTAATTTAACGGAGTTAGTATCACATCAAGTGCTCCAAGTCCTTTTCAAACTCTAAAGACGAAGGGTTATAAATATAGTAAACTTGAAGAACCAAAACCACATATTTTAAAGTTGGGGCCAAAACTAAAATTGGGTGAAACTTGAAAGGATAAAAGTGGTGTTAATCTTTTTTAAAATATGGTCAACTACCATTTATGTGAAAAATGATGATTGATGTATTTGAGTTTGCCTAATCATATTTATAAGTAGGTAATGATTTAAAGCATGTTTGGAAACTTACAAACTGATTATTAATGTCTTTGAGTTTGCCTAACCTTATTTATCTGTAGGTAATAGTTTAATGCATGTTTGGAAAACTTACAAACAATATGCTTTGAGAAATATTGAGAGATAGTCTCTATTTACAATTAGTCAAAAAAATCAAAACAACATTATGAAAAAAAATCAAAATGACACTAATATGAAGATTGAGATGGAAAGAAAATATTTGGATCTCATACATCAATAGGGCTCCCAAACTTAGCCTTCCTTATAATAATTATTAAAGTTGTTGGGCTAGCTAAAGGGCTTGTTTGGAATTTGTTGGATGATATTGTGCATGATTGGTAATCGCATTTAAACAAATTGAGATAAAATTCCTTTTACATACTTACATCGATTTATGTGAAATCATTATTTTCCAAACACACACATTGACTTTCAATGCCTAAATAGCGCTTCATGTTCAAAATAGGATATTTAGTATGGTTTTGGGAACAATTCACCTTTTACCCAAGAGCTTCTTTAGAATTTGAAGAATTTTTTTTTAATTTTTTATTTTTAGTTTCTACCTTTTCTTTATCTTTAAAACTTTTAAAATTAATTTTTATAAATTATATATATTGAATAACGGTAAAAAATTACTTTTATATAAATTGAGGTAAATTTACTGAGAGGTAAGTGTATCCGATATTGATTATTTTTGCAGTTACTGGTTCCCAATCTCATGTTTTCCTCCGTAGTCCTAGGCTGGCAAAGAAAGGAGTCACAATCACACCCTCCTTCCCCCCCCCCCCCCC